>OMNM01034715.1:25381-37427 GCA_900302745.1 Parablennius parvicornis | reverse complement strand
AAACATCGTGGGCCTGCCAACCAAATGTAATCTGCTTAAAATACTTTGCCTAATGTAAATAGTTTTAATAAAGCATTATAAAGGAGCCTGAATCTGGACTATTGTGCAGATTGATACCTAAATATGAATATTTAAATAAATCCATGTGACTACTATAGCTGTGTAAAAGCCAAACATACACTGATGCTCAAGACCAATCAAGTCAGAGCCTGATATGTGTTCGACCTTGGATGATGGCTGATCATAAACACAACAACAATAAAAGGAAGAATATCACTTTTGTTGATGTGTAACAAGCTACATTCACAAATGAGCTCTTTGTACAAGAATCTGAAGCTGCGACACCAGCACTAGTTTTACTTAATCTGATCAGAGAGATCATCGGTATGGCACATCACTGCTTTGGTAATTGTCTGTGAGAGTTAGTTGTGGAGTGTCAGTGTTGATTGGCTGTGGCAGGAAGTTTTGGAAAGCAGTCACTTTTCATCTAAAAGATGAAGTTCAGCAGCAGTTTTCTGCAAACAGAAGCAGCACAGATTCCACTGCATACAATTAACTTATATTATGACACAAACACATGATGAGAATAATAATAATTCTATTGTTAGATTTTTTTTTCACCTGTATTGTGCCCAAACCAAAGATATCTTGCATTTACTTGAAACTGTGATAAAAAAGGATAAAAATAGAGTAAGATTTTAAGCTTCTGTTGTGTTGTTGCATGATACTTCATCATATCATGTGAGGTTAATTCACTGACATCATCAGACCTTTGAATTGTATTTTAAATACTGAAATACTTGATTTGTGTTGGTTGATTTGTACATTTTTGGAATAGTTAATGAACACGTTCTCATTGTGTGTATTCACCCATAAACACACTGCAAAGAAAACTTTCCATTTTGTCTGTGAAGTCACAGAATCCGTCAGATTTTACGTCAAGCCCACATATGGCCATTTTAATGCCATCATTAGATCACCTCATTTACATACAGTTAAAGAAGATATTTATGTTTGGGGGGATTCTTTCACTCGCTATGCATATCTGTTCCCATAACAACTCACCTCCTCGCCATCACATCTGTGCCTTTGGTCTCATATTATATAAACTGATGGTCTGCAAAACAATTGCTTTAAAGCTGAACTCTTTCTCTTTCCCTCTCTTTCTGTCATTTATGCAATAACCTCTCACGGCCTCATTGTCACCGACTCCTTTCAAACCTCATTGCATTTTTTTCCCCTCTCTCTCTCTCTCTCTGGCATCTATGCTTTTCACAATCCTCTCTTCCTCCTCCTCGCTCGCTCGCTCTCTCCATCTGGCTCTTGGGCTGGCTCATTTCTTGCTTCCTGCCATTTGATTGGGTGAGTTTCCTTGCTCTTTAACACGCCAATTTCCCACAGTGCACTGCATTGCAGTGGTGCACGGCAAGCTCAGCTGCACTGTCCGTTCCACCACCAGACGGTTACACAGAGTGTATAAAGTAGCTCTCATAATAGAGCGCCGCTTCAGCAATTAACACGGCTTCATTTTTAGCCGCCGTGCTTTTGCCTTCACCACAGCTTCTGCAACAATCACAAACACGCAACTACAAATCGATCAATCACAGTAAATGAGAACATGTTTAGGCTTTCGCATATTTGAAAGATGTGAAGTTCTAATCATATATGAGTCTATTGTATATCATCATAGCATATGTCTCCTGATGCAACAGTGACAAACATGAGTTTAATCTTTTTAAGACAAAACATTTTGTCACACTGCCAGCCGTTGATGACGCCCAATATCTTATTTAATATTAACCTACTGTCTTCAGTATTTTCACAACCCAGTGGGTTTCTCATCCATCTGTTGTCATGGAGACATCTGTTGGTTGTCATGGTAATCCCCAGTAGTAAGGAGGCCTGATACTGAGTGTGAGGATAGTTTGCTCTGAAGGATGCTAATATCTCCCTCACTTCTCCACCCTCCTCCTCCTTCCTTGTATCTCCTCCGTCCCCACTGTAGTATTTGATGGCTTAGGAGATGTAATGAAGCCCACTCTGACCCCTCAGGCGGGGGATGTTGACACCTCCATGGCTAACATGGCCAGTAGTAAGTAGTCCTTGAAATGAGTAGATTTCTAGATTATTCCTAAGAAAAATGACATTTTGGGAAATTGGCCTTTTTGCTCGCTGGTGGAACAAAAACAAATATGAAACAACGATCAGAAAATTGAGTGAACGTCTTTCAACAAATAGTTTTAACAAAGGCAATATGTTTCACCTGAGCATTAACAGACTATTGAGCTATATCTGAAGGCTTTATGCCAAAAGTAATTGTTGCCTTGTGTTTAATGGACCCATATTTTTTATTTAGCTCAGTTTTCAGACAAAAAACATCCTCTCAATAAACAAACAAAAAACAAAACCATTCTTAAAACTATCGTATCAGAGCTTGTCTGTTGTTTTTGAACAGATCCTGATCACCAATTTAAAGGTTTCGGTTTTAACACTAGTTTGTTCCTGTTTCCAGTTTTATGCTAAGCTAAGCTAATCAACATTTAAGTCATTAGATCTCAATGTGTTATGGCTTGAGAGCTTTCAACCTTCTCAACTCTGAAGAAAGCAAATAACTATATTTCCCAAAATGTCAACAACTACAATCAATTCAGACCAAAGGCAACGTGGATGCATATTCCTTTATGGTGATTCCCAGTGTTTCCATCATAGAATAAATCCATTCACATCACTGCCAGCTGTGCCTCAGGTCCTAATTGATTCTGTTTTTAACATATCAATGTATTTTACTGATTCTGGTGTGATTATGAAAACATGAAACCAATCACGTTACAATAACTGTCTTTTTTTTTCTCTCTCTCTCTCTCTCCCCCATCATTTTCTTGCCTAAGATCTGACGATGGGAAACACAGCAGCTCCTCAGGTAGCTCCCCCAAGTTGGGGTGCTCCCATGGTAAATGTTGTCTGTGTTTTATAGCATGGAGTGGAGCCGCATGGCAGCAACAGACAGGGTCTTCCTGCAGCAGCAATCGCAAGCATTGCCTTCATTTGGCTCTCCAGGTTTCAGTTATAAACATAAACAGAGGAGAGGGACAGTGAGGAAAGAAAAGATCCAAGGATTTAATGTTCCATTCAAACAACAGCAAGAAGACAAAGCTTAAAATGCTGATGATCTGATGTCAATCAGCAATAGAAATGTAGGCATGTGATCAGGTTTGAATGAATTATTTAAAAAAATTCAGTGAATATATACTGGAGAGCGATGAAGTGGCAATTGGCAATGGCAATAAAAGAAGCTGTTGCTTGCAAACAGCTTCCTATTCTTTTAACTCTCTATTTTCTTTAACGTCTGATATGACCAGAGACACCGAGTGGGTCTTCCCTCGTAGCCTGACTCACGACTTCATTACCACATTTGCATATTTGACAGCAACAGGTTTAAAGCTTCCGTCTGAAGGCTTCGTGCAACAACCTTTCTCTCCGCTCTAAATGCTCATGCATGTGTGCAAAGAGAATAATTCAGTTAAGTTAGTCTTGTTGTTGTCGTGGTGGTGTGTCCAGTGTCCGCTACACTTCTTTGTGAATCCTGTTCCCATTTTGTTTGTTTATGTGTGTGTTTGCTGCAGTTATGTTTTGTCTTGTGTCTGTAGTATAGTAACACCCCACCTCCTCCTTTCCATCCGCTGCCCTCCACACCTTTAGACCATACCCATGGGTGTCGCTCCTTTTATGGGGACTTACCCTAGCTTCACCATGGTAAGACCGAGAGTGCAGTCCAATCCTGCAATGTCTCTCCAGGACATTACTGGATGCTGAAGGACAATCGCCTCTTTAGGTGGACGGATACGCACCCCATCAGATATCAAAAATAATTTTCTTAGTGAGCCTTATATCTTCCATCTGTGTCCATGTAAGGCCCCGGCACCAGGTGCAGGCGCTCCCATGATGCCAATGGCAAGGCCTGGCTTCCCTGCCACGGGACCGATCCCCGGGGCACCGGTAGCATGATCAATCCTCATAACAACCCCATGCATAAAGGTCACTTTGTTTAAAAGAGCACAAATGCTAAAATGAACCGTTTCTGCAGATGTCTCCTGGAGTGGCCCAGAGCCCCAGAAAGCCTCCACCACCACGGAATGCTCTGGATGACCTCAACATCAAGGACTTCATGTAGACTGATTGACTCATAAACACCCGAGGTACATGTAGAAGATAAACATTCCTAAACATTTCTATTGTGCTCTCTATCTGACTGGGCAGATGCCGTGATCAAGCCAATAGAGATCATAGTGTGGTGTTCCAGTGTTCTATAATATCAACCATTAAAGCATTTCTGCTTCAACACACCTGAATTTAATGAATGTATCATGATGAAGCTCTGCAGAAAGCCAGATAAAAAGCCATTCGTTACAATGAGTTAAAAAGCAGTTTTCATTTCTCGTGAACAGTTACAGTAAAATATCATATCGTTATAACACCAATGTTTGCTGGTCTTAATGATTTCTGCTCGCTTTGTGGGTAGAAAAATAGAACATTGAGTGGGACGGTAGTACAGATACATAAAATTCTGAAATTTCATTCTGATGTTCTGCTTTTTCAAATGTTTCATTAATTGCGAGTTGAACAGAGTGGTCAACCTGCATAAGATAAATGTGTTTGAGACTCTTTAATACAATCACATATCCAAAAACAGATGAAGAATATTGCTTAATCTATGTGTTGCAGTTGGCTTTCAACAGCTAAATCTTTACACCTCTTCATGAATGTTTTATTTAAGATGCTCCACACAATGTATTTCCGATCTGACTACATGAAGGCTGTTCCAGTTATTTTTGTATGAAAATGCTCTTTGTGATTTTAACGGGGTCATATTATCCAGCTTTTCAACCCTTTCAAGTGGATCTTGTTGGTCCAAATATATTGTATTCAAAGTTTATAGCCCCAAATCCAGGTTTTTCGTGGAAATAGTTCATGGCATAATATGACCCCTTTAATGATAATTTTTCAGGACGCATGTTTAAATCGCCGATAATCTTCTTTCTCGTCTTTGCAGGTTTGTCATTGTGTCGAGCTCTGTGGATGTGAATGTCTGCACTCCCCCTTCCCGCCCCTTCAGCCAACCAGCCATCAACTCTTCCATCTTTGGCCCTTCTGCCCTCCCTCCTGCCGCCACCCCCTAAAAGAAGACGACCTTCCTTCCTTATCTAATGTTGTAGCACAACTGTGAATGTGAACCCTAGATACAAAAAAAACAACGAAAAAAAACGATTCTGTTTACGTGTGTGTGGGTGTGTGTGTAATTCAGTGTTAACCTTTACTTAATATACTACAGAAAATCTACCAAAAAAAACGAATTAAATGTGTATTTAGATTCATCCTGGATTTCTGCGTATCAGCTGACTTGGAATGGTGGATATATGTTGGTTTCTTTGCGCATCTCCCAGATGAGGACTGTGTTGTTAAATGTGGACTGTTGTAACTTCACTGGCCAACCCCCACTCCTCTATCCCCGTTGTCCAAACTAATACTCAGCTATGTTTAATGTCATAAAAAAAAAAAAAAAAAAACTTGGTTGTAACTATATCTGCTTGGCCATCCATTGTCACACCTGTCTACTTCGAGTTTTGGAGAAAACAAACATCTCAACTTGCAACTTGCACTGCAAATCTGGATTTATCATTTGAACACGTCAAACAGTGTTCACTTTTGTTTTTACTTATTTATTTTTTAGTGACTGTATGAAACATGCAAAACTGTGTTTAAATTGACATATGCATTTTAGTCTATTTTGAACGATAGATTATACATATTTTCTTTAATCTTTATTTTGAGTGAAAAATATATCATATATTTTTAGTTACATTCAGTTTTAACGTTGACAAATAAAAGAAGTAGACAGAAAAAAAAGCTTCCCACCCTCTTTGTACAAACCTCTCAATGTGTAACAAGATGTGGGAGTGAATGGGAACCTTCTCCAGTGCAGAGTGTGAACTTATGCGCCCTCTGCTGGCGTAGAGTGATACTCCATCATATCGTACAACACAACTCTATCTGGGATGCATTCAAATACTTTCAAAGAGCTCACTTCTCCACACAAGAGGTTCCACGTGGAAGTCAATGAGATGCGGAAGCATTTGTGATTGGAACAGGCCCTCAGACCTTTTCTGGATTATTTGTGATGCAACAGTGTTTGGTACATTTGTTTTAAGTACTGCTGCAGAAGTCTTGGGGATTCACTTTAAAGCACTCAAGTATACACTGGATGTTCTGTGTGTTGTTTATTTCCGAAAAAAAAGTGGCTGTATCTTAATCCATTGTGGCATAAACAAAGTGTTGAAAGAAAAATAAAGGTGACTATGATACATAAAATCAAAAAGAATGTGGGTAAATAATGTTTGCTAAGTATTCCAATGAAAGTTGTGGTTTATTTTTCGTTTTGATTTTTTTTTTTTCCTTTTGGTTATTATGGATGACATCGTCCTTCCTCCTTCAACCCTACCTGCATGTGAGTCCAAATGAGATGCAATAAAGAACAAATACACTGATCCAAACGACGCTCGTGGCTCCTCACTGTTCTCTGCTCTTGGTCAGAGTTTAAAACTTAACAGCAAAAACATTACAATCACAAAGATAATCCTATTTGTAAACTCTTAAAACCTGTACATAAGAAGTGCTGGGTTTTTTTATATAAAGGTGAATGTCATCCATTACGGACAAATAAGCCACCAATCCAAAACTTTGGGACTGATGCAGAAATGTTAGGTGAGTGAAGTGAAGTATTTCAGTTCTGGATTATATATGTCAAAGCTTTCAAAATGAAAAAGTTTAGCTTTAATTTCTTAAGGTATTAAAGGCTATATCTGCTCTTGACCATTAAGTACTCCAATGAAATTGTGATACTCAGCAATGTGAAAATACCCCCCCAATTTATATCAAGATTTTTTCACAAAATATTGAAAAAGGAATATAATAAAGATAAATTACTATGACGTTGAATGTGAAAATTGCCAGTGAATCTTAAAAATTGCAGAAATCCACCATATCAAAAAGAAACAGTTAAGAAAATGTTTATTTCAAATTATATTAGTACAAATTCTCAATCAGACACCCACAACCATGACGTCACTCAGATGTCTAGCAATCATACATAAAAACAGCATATCATTAAGTAACTTCAGAGTGCATCCTCATCATCATCACATTTTCCTGATGTGTGTTAAACTGAGGAACACACGAGGTTGACAGGTAGTCTCATCAAGGTGCACTGTGCTCCAGGGATGATGATTGTGACGCTTATGTTACTTTTTCACTGCCGACGGCACATTAGAATTAGACTTTTACTTTGAATATATATTTGACTTTGTTTTTTTGTTTTTTTGTTTTTTTTTTTTTTTTATGTATTAGTCCTACTATAACCAAAGATTTGGTGAAGCAAAAATACAGACCACTCTCAGGCTCTTGCCTTTCAAACTTTACATCACAGCTCTGATGTTTAAGTCCTTTCAAAAGTGAAGAAAAAAAAAAAAAGCAAAAAAAAAAAAAAAAACAGTTCAGATCTCTTTGCAGAGACTTGGATCTCCTCGAATCCAATAGCAGATCTGGGCGTATTTGGGAGGCGTGATTCTCACCGCGACATTAAAGTCCCTCTGCTCGCCTCCATCTTCCTCCACCCACCGATGACCTGAAAAAACACCTATCACCCTCCTTTGCCACTTTCCTTTTCTGCCTGCTTCCTGTCTGAGGCGGACGTAGATGCCGGCGCCTCTTGCACCATCCTGTGCGTCACAATGCTGATACATCAGGTCGTCGGACTGCTTCGCCACAGAGCAGAAACGATAGACCACCTTCCCATCGCCGCCTTTGTTCAGCAGGCCCTGGTCAGCATCATAGCCTGAGAAGTGGATCCGTGCCAGGTCGGTGGGAGCGGGAGCCACGCCGAGCTCCATGTACTTCTGCTTGATGGGCCGCTTCAGCTCCAGAACGGCATAATCGTAGTCGGGGGACAGAGAGTTGGTGGTGTTCTTGGCGTGAATCCATCCTTGAGGGATTTGAGTTTGTTTCACTCTGGCCCAGCGGAAGACGGGCTCCTTTTTAGGCCCGGCGTTGCGCCGCTTACGACTGAGGCTCTTTTCTTTCCCACGGCCTTTTTTCTTAAACTCACTGTCATGACCCCGTCTTCCCCTGCGCTTTCTACCTTCACCTCTGTTTCTTCCTCTCACTACATCTCCGTCTATAATGTTCTTCTCTTCCTCTTCCTCCATTGGCTTGTCTCCTCCCTTCCCCTCATCTGTCTCACCTTCTTCTTTCCTCCCGCCTCTGTGTTGCTCTCCTCTCCTCCTGCCCCCTCTTTTTCGTTTTGTCTTGAGCTGTAACACTCCTACTTTCAGCTTTCTGGCACTCTCCAAGTAGTCCTTGCCATCGTGGATGCAGCGGGCTGCTGTTAACACATGCTTTGGAGATATCAGGACGCCGGAGCAGCCAGTGGAAAGGCGGACTGCTGTGGAAAACGGGTAGTTGGTAGTGAAGTGAGAGCCTGAAATCACAAAGCGGCCGTCTGTTCCGTAAACCTGCCGCTTCCTTCTGGTACGATCCGACGGGAAGGCTGAAGGCTTTGCAGTTGTCCCGTTGAAAGCTTGAAAACTCACGTCTGTGTGTGTGCAAGTGCCATTTTCGTACATTGTCTCATATCCCAGAATCCTCTCTTGTTCACTCTGATCAATCAGGGGCAGCTGGCTCTGACATTCTATTCCACATAACACCTCTCTCTGCCCGCTCTCTTCCTTTTCTACCTGTCCTTTGAACAAAGGTGAGTCTAAAACTGCTCTGTGTGTGACCTGCAGCCCCGGGAGGCTCTGCTTGGTCCACCTGTGAGCATCATTGCTCTCGTTCTCACCACAAACACCGGAAAGTGTTGTGGAGGCTGCACAGAGCAGCACATTTATAAAGACTTTCAGGCCCATTCCACTGAAAGAAGAAAAAACAAAGAGACATAAGTCATTATTATTACCAAGGTGTTGGAGAGAAACTCTGCTCTTGTATTTCAGTCCAGAACATATACGGCCAGGAGATGGCGCACCACCCCAATCGAATGGTAAATAACTCAGCAAAAAAGTATAACCTTTGTTTCAAATATTAAACGAGACGAAAGTAATATGACAACAATCAACCGGTATGTTTTGCTTCAAAATACACACCATTTTTTCATTTGTCCATGTAACATCTTACTTTGACTCTCAGTTACAAATACTTGATCCAGATGGTTTTGGAAGTCTACAATTTAATTCAGTCATTCATCTTAAACGTAGCGAATATCATAACAGGTACCTTAAAATCCAAGCCAATAAACGTAAAGTATAAGTGACAATCAACTATATATACATTTTTACAGATGAATCGGTGTTGATAAACATATTTTGTTAGTGTGTGTATTAATAGCATTGTAAAATTTACATTTAATATTCAGACAATATAATTTAGAAAACGCCCCTACCTGCAAACATTCAACAGAAGCATCAAAATCTTGCTGGAAATATTTTCTTCCTTTTCATAAGAAAAAAAAAGCTTTCTATCCAAACGACGTCCAGCAGACTAGTCCCATTATTTTCTATGCTCCAGGAAAAAAAAAAAAAAACTGCGAGAGAGAGAAAAAACGCACTGCGCGCAATGTCTCACTGACTTCCACATCCCACACTGATGTAGAAAAAAAAAAGTCAGGCAGACAGCCTGAAGGGTGAGACAGCTCATGAGTGTAAATAAGGTGTTTTTTTTCCCCCTAATGGGTGAGACAACATTGGAGGTCAACAGCGGGGCCAGGTGAAGACGGATCGGGATATTTTCCAATGATTCCGCAAATATTTTCTTTTTACGCGCGGAACCGCGACGCTTTCAAGTAAAAAATACATTCATTTAGATGTATAGATGTTTGCAGAGAGATCTGCGCAGAGACATTGCCTTTGAGAGTTGTGTTTATCCGGTGCTTTGCGGTTGAAAAATGTAGGTGTGCGTTTATTTTATTGGAGGTCTGAAGTGCGCACAGATCAAGGCAACCTATATTTTAACCTTGTGTGTTGTGAGTTTATATTTTTTATTTTTTTTAAGAGAAACACTGACCACTGCCTCAGTGCAACAAGAGTTCATTCAGTGGAGGGACTGCTTGATTAAATACTGCACGTGCTCCACACCCTGTACTTTTATCTATTCGCCTTCATATTCCTTTCTTAATCACCTAGCTTGAATGCATTTAAATTATTTCCCTGTAAAACACTGTGAATTGCCTTGTGCCTGAATGGTGCTGAGATATTTACCTTGCCTTGTTATCACAGCAACACATGGAGGAAGAGCTGCTTATGCCCACCAGCAGTAAAGTGTTTTTTTTCTTTTCTAAAAAGACTAACTACAAAGTAATTATAGCCATTTTAACATGAAAACAAATCCAAAAATAGATATACGTGGTATCAGAAGTATCAATATTTAGATATGGATCAACACATCACTACCTACCAGCAGCTTTGATGCGGCTAGTGACAATAAATCATTGTGATAGAGACTAAAACGAGGCAGAATTTTCATGTTTCAATCTAGGTTAAAAAAGTAAAACGTCACCATGTTTCAGGCAAGTGAAACGATCCCAGGAGATGTTTATTCGGTTGTTATGGCATTTGCTTACATGTGGCTCTTCACAAATGTGAATCAGCCATAGTCAACAGCAGCACCGCTCACCAGTATCATCGTGAAGTCTTCACTTTCAGCATGCTGTCACAAAGCAAAGGGTGCGACAGCGATTTCTTTCTCGAATGAAGGGTGAAAGTTGGCGTGTATGTATGCCTGGAGCTTTGCTGGAGAAGTAACATTTGCAAATAGTTTCTTGAATCCAACCATGTCGGCAACTCCAGTTCAAAACATGTGCAGCGTCTGCCTAAACCTGTACAGTTGATACAGAAGCTTCATATAAAGTAGATATTTTCAGTCAAAACATCCACACTTGTAATACGCACCACATGTCACAAGAACCTGCAGGTGGTTTGTGCTTCACTGATGTCTCTCAAATCAACTCTGTGCAGATTATAAAAATAGACGTCTCCGATCCAAATATTCAACCTCCCTATTTAATGTATAAATGATGCATTTACATTTCTTTTTGAAATGAACTTAGAGCATCTGCGTTGTGTGGAATGTAATTTAATCCACATATTTCCTTGATAATAATATGTTTTTTTTGTTAGTATATTAATTCAGTTGGAGAGATTAGACCAGCGGAAATACCAATTAATAAAAAGATCAAATTAATGTTTGCACTGGAATTCATCCAACGATAAGAATGACCATCTGTCCTCATAATTCAACAGCAGACAAATGCAGGGAGAGCTGCAGGGAGAAAACAACAAGATGTGATCTGACATCGATTGATATGTCCTGCTTTCATTCTTGTTTAATTTAGTTAATACCTCAAACCCCTTCAGTGTAATTTTCTTCCACAAACTACTGATGCAACAGAAACAGTGTTTTAGATTTTCACCCAAATTACAATGAAACACGCTTTGTTGGACGGATGATAATATTACAACTGTTCAGAAATCGAGTCTATAAAACGCTTTACAACAACTAACACTTCTTCAACATAGAAGAAAGTTCTGGAAAAGCCTGTGGCTGCACTGAAATCAGCACACTAATCATTCCCAAGAAATGTTTGTATCGATATTTGATTCTGGTTTTTTCCCCCCACTTTTCCTCAACTCTCTGTCCAGCTTTCACCTTCTGTCCCTCATTTTCATTAACTTTCAGAGGAACTGGAACTGACACCAGCTCTGATATGTTCGGTGAACCAACGGATCCAGGGGGGGTCTTCCTCCATGTGTGGGGGCTTTTTCATAGAGTCACTGTGCTGGTTTTGCCCTCAGAAGTTGAGGATTCATTTATATTCTCTCCTCGGGCTTTGTGGCCAGCAGTCTGGGTCAACTCATCACTTTTTTGTTTTGTGCTGAACTCGGTCTAGACGCCACTGGTAATAGAATCAATCTACCAAAAAAAAAAAAAAAAAAAAAAAAAGAAA
>OMNM01034715.1:0-14087 GCA_900302745.1 Parablennius parvicornis | reverse complement strand
TGACTTCTAC
The DNA here is from genome assembly GCA_900302745.1 of Parablennius parvicornis. Classification (NCBI taxonomy): domain Eukaryota; kingdom Metazoa; phylum Chordata; class Actinopteri; order Blenniiformes; family Blenniidae; genus Parablennius; species Parablennius parvicornis. The sequence goes on along the minus strand of OMNM01034715.1, from coordinate 14,077 downwards.
AAACATTTACTCAGCCACAATTGTCCAAGTGGTGGTTACCCACACTTTTTTTTTTTTTTTTTCAATAGAGAACATGGAACTGAAACATAACTACATTTGTGTCTAACACCATCTGGAAAGCACCTACTCAAAGCATTTATTTTCTGACAAATGTCCAACAGGAGATTACTGAATACACTTTGTCATTTCTAGATCACACAATTAATTAATTTAAAAACATTTTAAGTTGCCTGCTTTCCTGTGGAAGAGGTGCACACTCATTGCACCCTTTAACCAAATGTCAGTTTGTGCATCAGTGTCTGCGTACACAGTGTCCGTTTCACCATGAGAAAGAGACCATCAGTGTCTCTGTGGTATTAAAGTGTCCAATCACATTATCTTACAGGAAGCCAAGTCACACACTGAGCGACTCACTTCCTATTTGTTTTGTTACAGCAGCCCACTGCCGTCAGTCGTGACAGGTCAAAACAAAAAAAAAACAAAAAAAAAGCAGAACAATTTGTTTGAAGACTGAGGAATAACATGGCCTAGGAAGACAGTGGGGACTGTATGAATCTCAAGGGTTGCATAAAACAAATACAAAAAACTTAAGTCTAGTTCACAGACAATATTCTTTCATTTTTCCAGATGCTTAAAAAAAGTGATGTTTGTCTGTACAAACAATGTCTGCTGTTTGTCCATTTAATGGTAGATGAAATACAAACAGGTTCATTTTGTGCTCTTTGATATGTAGGACTATAAAATCACTCAAACCTGTTTTACATCAGCTATATTTGAGTCTGTCTCATGCATGAGTCCGTGCATGGTCAAGTTGTATGATTATGTGATAATTGCACAAGTAGAATTTAAGAGGAAGAAGAACAAAAAAAAATACCTGTGTGGGCTGCAACTCGTGACATGATATGAAAAGTGTCTTGCAATATTTGCTTCAGGAAAAAGTTCACAGTATGTTTCTATTTTACAGCAGTCTAATCGAGGAGCCTTTCGGCCTGGCTCGCAGCACACAGCACATCAGTGAATCTCATTAGTGGCTGGGGAACAGTTCACAGGTGAAATGGACTTACACTACTGAGTGAACTCTAATATTGGAATATCCGATAATAGTAATGGAAAATACTCACCTGCTCACTTAAAGCCTTACTCCAACCCTTATTCAATCAGCAGTGGGTTAATCCCTCCTGCCACATGCTGCCATAACTTACAAATTCAGAACCAAACACATCTGCAGCACAGTGATGGTTGTTTGTTGCTAATTTGTAAATTGTGTCATTGACAATCACTGTGTAAATTAATTATTGTCCCACTAACCCATGTTGGCCATGCATGTAATTTATCAAAACAAATACTAATAATTTTGTTGATTTTAAGCATTGATTTCAATATCATTAAATTACACTACTTTGCATGAGAATGCACCTTATTAGCTTATAAACTAAAAGCCTTGTTCCAGGCAACGCTTTACACCACAGATGGACACGACCGCCTGCTGACAACTAAAATCTGAAGTCAAGTGCATGAATACGGTCAGCAGAAACGTGTTTATTTATCTACAAAGTGTTTCACATTGTGAAATGCATTTCCTCTTCTGAATAAAGCTGATTGGGTGTAACCTTGGCTTTTGTTAGTATAGATTAGATAAAATTAGACAGCTTCAAATTTGTGCTCATTATAAATATTCAAAACAACGCATCCATACACAAATTATACTGAAAAATAATTTAGATTATTTAGTTGACCATTTATTTTTTTCTGCTGCTTTAACAAGCTTGAAAAGTTTAACTTCAACGATGCCACCAGAAAGCTTCCATTCTCTGCATGTAGTACTCCAACATAACTAAGGATTTTACATTTAAAGCTTGTATGAAAGGCTAAGCTGTTGTTTGAAGTGAGGAGTATTTGACATACAGTATAGTTTGGGACTTTTGCATATGCATAAACGATTGCAGCATTCCAATCAGGTTCACATACATTTAGTCAATTCAGATTCTGCTTGGCAAATCTAGCTCACATATCGTTGATCAAAATGTGGCAATTCGTTTGGAAAGCCAGCCAAGGGGTCTATCTGAAATCCCCCACCAATCCTCCGGCGTCTGACGACATTAGAAACCAAGCCAATATCATCCACTTGACAAGTCAGAGGTCAGGTAAGTACTGGAGCTGCTTCGAGGTAAGTATCCCGAGCAGTAAGCCTGAGCCAGTTGGTGAATGGGGAAGAGAGACAAGTGTCACTGACCTGCTCTCTATTAACAGCCTGGAAAAGACACCGACTACGTTCTTGGAAAAATCTTTGATCAACAAAACTGCATTGAGATAACCATGAAACTCAAAAGTATCTTTTAATGGGTCTGTTGCTTAATTAACCAAGGAAAATAAACAAAATCAACAAGTGAAAACCACAGCAAAAACACCTCATTGACATATTTACTGATACAATTTGTTATCTTAATGTGTCCTGCTGCATTATGAAATGATAGAAGTTGCAATAGAGTAAAGTCTGCACTTTTATAATAGACCCCAAATACTTCAATAGTTGCAGATGAAATCACTATTTTTAGTGGAATATTTTTGTTGTATTGCCTCTTGCTCACTTAGCATGATTTGTTTGAACAGTTTTATTCTCCTCTGCACATTACAATCATTCTCTCAGCGCATCAAAGACAGTGCATTAAAACTGAAGGGTGTGTATGTGTGTGTGTGTACGCCCCACCGTGCATGCCTTTGTGCGTCTCTGTGAACGTGTGTGTCACTGCACATAAAGGGTAATCTGGTAAGCTGGTTTATGGGCTCGTCTGCAGTGACGCAGATATATGCAACAAGCTCTGCACTGATAGATTCTCCATGACAACTCACTGAGACTGGCCTACATCCTGATGGACAGGTTACGTTTCATATGAAGCCCTCATTGCCAACAGGGAAACATCAAAAGTGTTAGTTATTTAATATCTATCACATTAGCAAGTTATTTGTGTTTTTTTTAATGTTTTGATGCAACTCTCTTTAATGCCTTTTTTTATGCATCAAACTGACAAAATATTAGGATGACCGGATAGACAACCCTAGGGGGCGTGCACGCGCAGCTTCAATCCCATATAAGAAATACCAGACCTACAGATATGTTAGAAGAAGTTTTTTTCAGAATCACACCAAATTGAGAAGTTATTACTCTCTATTCTTAAAAAAAAAAAGCTACCTCCGGTGTAACAAGTCTGTGGAAATGGAATTTGTGAATGAGTGTGTGGCGGCTTCATCTCTGGAGTGACGCGATTAAAAGTGTGTGTGTTTTTTTTTGTTGTTGTTGTTGTTTTTTGCGGGATCAGGGCGTCGTGATGAACAAATTATAAAAGTTTGGTTCATATTCGGATTCCTTCTCTCCTTAATCTTCACTTATTATGAAGACACGCCTCAGTCTTGAAACTCGCATCCAGTCAAAGACTCAATGAGAAGCAGGGGCAGCTATTAGTAGGTGTGTGCTGTCAATCATCCCGACCCGCCCCAATTCCTCTCAGACGGGAAGCGCACTGTTCACAACCTTTCCAGCAGCTGTGGAGCAGTAACCGTGCGGCATCACGCAGTGTCACCAGCGACCACTGGCCAAAATGTAAAGGACATGCAGCCATACACCGCCTTCAGAAACAAGGTGTGCTTTGGAGACGTGGATTAAGTCTAAAAAAGAAAAACAAAAAATGCAGAAAGTTGCTGCGCAGCGCGGACACATAATGACCCGTGCGTAAAAGTGCTCCAAACAAGGAGGACAGAAGTTAAAGACGGATGAGATGGATGCGTCGGTGAGCCTTTGGGACCCGGAGAGAAGGTGACACAGACAGGGACCAGCAGCTAAATGCTTCCAGCTGATGTCTGGACCGGAGCAGCACATGCGGGACGATCTCATGAATTGAATTTGTCTGCAGTTGAGACTTTATGTAAGAAGTAGGACAACGCCGCCCAGCTCGTACTTTCCGTCATGCGTAGAGACGTTTGGCCGCCCAGCATCTTGTTATGATCGAGTTCAGCTCCAAAGGGTCAATTCCACAATACTTTGCACCCGGTTGACGCTCCAGCGGGAGTTGGCGGAAAGTTCAGTCGTTAACGTTCCGCAGTTTACCTCCCAAATTAACATGGACGAGGGCGTCGAGTGCGCGTCCGACGGGGAGAGCATCAACCTCAGCGTGCTGAACTGGGAGCAAGTGCAGCGGCTGGACGCCATCCTCACCAGCTCCATCCCCATCCATGGCCGCTGGAGCTTCCCCACGTTGGAGGTGAAGCCGCGGGACATAGTAAAGGTGGTCCGGAGCCGCATGGAGGAGAAGCGGATACACGTCCGGGAGGTGAGGCTGAACGGATCCGCGGCCAGTTACGTCCTGCACGAGGACAGCGGTCTGGGATGGAAAGATCTGGACCTAATATTCTGCGCAGATCTCAAAGGAGAGCTAGAGTTCCAGATAGTGAAAGACATAGTGTTGGACTCTCTCCTGGACTTCTTGCCGGATGGAGTGAACAAGGAAAAAATCACACCAGTGACCTTAAAGGTAAGATGGATGATTTTCATTTTTCCGTGATAGCCCATATTTTTAATTCAACTCTTCATCTTATTTTACAATGTGAATTCGTACCTGGTTATGCCCCAAAGACACAAATTATGAACGTACCAATAGTGAAAAGGTTTCCAATTTAAAGAGGATTCAGTCTAATCCAATTGGAGTCGGATCCACATTAATCAGTCTTCCCTCAGTTACCTGGATACCAAGGACTACCCAAGCTACTAATGGCCCACCAGCAGATGTGATCAACAAAACATCATGACTAACGCACTATGTACAGATTTTTATCTTGTGGAAATAACAGTAATGGGGAGCTACTGAGGCCTTCACAAACTAAAGCAGTCTGCAAAGTTTTTTAATCCAAATCATATCATCCCATAACCCACGGAGCAATCCTTCTTAAACCTAGTCATGGAAACATTGATACATGAACTGGTTGTGCACCATATGAAAAGAACCTACAATTAGTGATATAGTAATGGCGCTGTAAAAAGAGCAGAGGAGGAGCAGATTCAGAGCAACAGGCTTCTTCATGGAGGATAGAAACACAAAATGTCATGGATTTATAAACAACTGGATTTATTTGTGGTTCTGAAGGTATTTCACCTTATGTCCTAAACACTTAATAAATTAAAGGTGAAAGCACCTTCAAAACTTTAAGCAAAATTACAAGGACTTTCATATTAGCTTCAAGAATGAGATAAATCAAATTACTCATTGCAAGTTTAGCAAATAACCTGTTTTTATTAGCTAATGAAAGACACTATCTCATATATAGAGTTATTTAGGTATTGATGTAAATTCTTGTAACTTCCTGGCTGTCTGACTGAAGTTTTTTACAATTGGACTCAGTCACCTGATAAACACATGAAGAAATGTGAGGTGTTGTCAGTGAGGTCAATATATCGTAATCTTTACGATGTGTTTGTTTCTAGGACGCCTATGTGCAGAAGATGGTGAAGGTCTGTAATGACTCAGATCGCTGGAGTCTCATTTCACTCTCCAACAACCACGGCAAGAATGTGGAGCTCAAGTTTGTGGACTCTCTTCGTCGGCAGTTCGAGTTCAGCGTGGACTCTTTCCAGATTCGCCTGGACTCCCTTCTCCTCTTCTATGAGTGCTCGGAGCACCCCATGGCTGCCACTTTCCATCCCACAATCCTCGGGGAGAGCGTCTACGGCGACTTCCCCACCGCTCTGGACCACCTCCGCAAGCGCCTCATCTGCACAAGGAGTCCCGAGGAGATTCGAGGTGGGGGGCTGCTGAAGTACTGCCACCTGTTGGTTCGGGGTTTCCGCGCTGCCTCCGACACTGAGATGAAGCTGCTGCAGCGCTACATGTGTTCGCGTTTCTTCATAGACTTTCCAGACGTGGGCGAACAGAGGAGAAAGCTGGAGTCATATCTGCAGAACCACTTTGTGGACCTGGAGGACAGGAAGTACGACTATCTGGCCACACTTCATGACGTGGTGCAGGAGAGCACCGTGTGCCTGATGGGCCATGAGAGGCGCCAGACGCTCAGCCTCATCTCTTCACTGGCCCTTCGGGTCCTCGCCGAGCAGAACGCGATCCCCAACGCTGCCAACGTCACCTGCTTCTACCAGCCAGCCCCTTATGTCTCAGACGGAAACTTCAGCAACTATTACGTAGCGCAGGTCCAGCCTGTTTACCCCTGTCCTCCCTCACCTCCTCAACAGTACCTTGCTGCTACGCCACATCCCATATATGCCACATGGTTGCCCTGTAACTAAAACCTGTGCACATCCATGTCATCCATGCACTTCTGTGTAGCTGGTGGAACTCACTGCCCCTTTAAAGGGACGAGCACTGATATCTGCATCTCATCCTTGAGATGGGACGAAGAAGGGAAATGAGAAAAGGAAAAACAGGAGATTAAATTAGACAGATAAAAGAAGAGAATTAAAAAAATGGAAGGCTCCTCCCTCGGAGAAGGTGCAGCCGCTGGAGAGTCTTGGGCACAAATGAGGAAGGTGCTACTGAGAGAGAGAGGCTGGCTCCATCTTGTCGAAAGTTTTGCGGAACAGCTGCACACCACAGCTCAGCATCAGAGTCGTCAATAGCTTGGATAAGATATTTCGAACATGGGTTGCGGGCCGCAGCTTATAGGAACTTACAGGAACTTACATTTCAAATGATGAACATGTAGACGAGCCATGTTTTCACATTACCAGGCAAAACAGTTTCGCAGAGACACAACAGTAGCAGAAAACACAAAATGTGCTGAAGATATTTCCCATGTGCACTGAGTGTATTGAACTTTCCTTTTACAGACAATGCAAAAAAAAAAGTGGAAGTGGACACTGTTTGCTAACCCACTTTTCTCAACTCTAACCCAAAAAGAAACAACAAAACAATGCATGCTTTATTTCTATACAGGAATGATTTTTAAGTGCCTAGATAAAGCCTAAAGGGAAGAGATATTTTTGTGATTCTTTATCATAGCAGACTATTGAACTGTCTCAATGACATTTACAAGGTGATAATGAATGTACTGAGAGGTCAAAGATTTTACCAAGGGAGGTCTCTTACACTGATAGAAGGTTTGGGACCTAATGATCTGTGTCAACAGTGTTTTGGCTTGAAGACTGCTCTTATCAGCAGTCCTGCTTTACAAGTACACATCCTGATTACCAAAGAGGAAGTAACCACATAATCTCACCATCTTGTGAGAGGGTTAAGAGGGAGAACCCAAAAAAAAAAAGAGGGGGGGGGGGCGCTTGTAGGAGTCAAATCACAATAAAAAAATGAGAATCCAAGCATACAGCCCATTATTGAAAAAAAGTTAGCTATCTCAATGGGATGATAATCTGCAAGAAGAAATGCACTCGTTGCAGTGTTTTTGTGCACTTTGGCATTGACGACATACAGAACTTGAGTTTACTTTGAAATGCCCCACAGAGTTTTCTTGTCAGCAAATAACGCTCATGTTTACATTTGGTGCTACTCACCAAAATACACCCAAATGTTCCTTTAATGTCTGACGAGGGTGTTAGAGCTAACGCAAACAAAGCTGTCAATGAGCAAATAGAATGAAAGCGGCGGCATCATGTCAGCCAAATCTGCCTTTAATCCACTGCTGCATACGTCCATCCTTATGCAACTAATACACACAGAAACATGGCGGCTCTACAGTGCTACTGGCTCCCAGAAACACTACAGGGTACCTTCTGGTTACCACAGTGATTTTAATAGCAGACATCATCGAGATTAAATTATGAAACACAGGCAACCACTTTTCAAAAAGGACACTGGAAAATTGTGATACATTAAAATGTGTGAAAAAAAAATTGAAATAAGTATGATTTTTTTTTTTCTAAACTGTATGCAGTTTGAATGCATCTTGTCTTAATGTGTGCACTGTAAAAGAAAACTATGTGTGAAATAAACCACAAGCAGGTTGTTTGTCAGAAGGGTGCAGAAAGGATTGTGTGTACAGGAATGTTACAGCAGATGATGGTCAGACCGCTGGGAGAGTCGGAGACTCATCCTTGCTGAATGAAAAGCAAAAAGCTTCAAATATGACGTAAACTCTTCCTGTCTTTCAGCTCAAACTCGATCTCAGTGAGGAAATCACATAACCGAGAACGTAGGCGAAAATAATTCCCAAAGAAATTTTTTCAGTAGCAGTAAAACACATTGGTGAAACGTTTTGGGATTGCATTTATTGTGATGATTGTGAAAATGACTGGTGTACATTTTATTTTGTTTTTTAGCTTTACATGTTCAAGTAACTCTATATTCTCTCCAACATGTCAGATCTCCTATTTTTCTATCAATCTCTATTTTTGTACAGTTTTGGCTGATGTAGCAGGGCAGACCTGACGCTGTGTCATCACATCTATTTGGGTGGTGCATGTAAACGCGTTTATCATTTTGGCAGATGAAGAGCAGTGCAGGAGGACACAGTAGCTACACCATGGGACACTTGTGTTTATTGTATGTGTGTTCTGAGCTGTTTCATATGGATTTCTGTTGCTCTAAAGAGATTGTTTCATTGTTCCTCTGTGTTTTTAACTCATGACTTGTCCGGGCATGAAAATGATGATCTGGTAATTGTGCTCAAGTTGACTGACTTGATGATTAAAACCTAAAAAAAAAAAAAAAAAAAAGACCCTCAGAACAGAGTTGTTGTCAGTGTTGTTCCTCTTCTAGGCTCTTTCACTCTCACTCGCAACTTCAATGATAGTCAGCCTGACATTTCACCTCGCCGAAACCGAGTTTATCCGAGGTAAACAGCTCTGGCGTTTACATGTGATGTTCGTGGTTTGACAGACAAAGTACAAGTCTTCATTAGGTCAATGCACTTAGGTGGCTGCACGAGCCCAGTGGGCACAACTTTTCCTTCCAGCCACTGACAGCTGAACGTGAAGGATTTCCCCGTCATGGGGCATCACAGGTTGACGTCAATGGTGGTAAGTGTTGCCAACTTTAATTGTTTGGAGTGAAACAGCACGCACATGTCTGTCGGGGCTGCACGGTGTTGGTTAAACATCCAATAATGTTGCTCAAGCACTGAGATAACAATATGAATTGCGATGAATGTAAACACTTATATATGATATGATAAGTCGATTTGGAGTAGAAGTGCTCTTTCTCTTGTCTCGAATTTACACCACCTGAAACTGGGCTGTTTTTTTTCCCCCTAGAGCTTCAGAAGTAAAGCAGGTTGTTGATTTCGTTGTAATTTTTCCCTTATTATTTGTATTCTTGACTTCTGCCCCATGGACACCAGGCATGAAATGATTACAGCTGTCATTTAATGAAGTATTTCTAATTACTTAGTCACACAAAATTGCAGATCATGAATTCACAGTGCATGAAAACATACTTAATCAGACTACAGTCAGTTTTTTTTGCCAATAAATATGTTGCATTGTGGAGCGATAATGTCTTTGTATCCATGATGCACAGACCTTACCACCAGCAGAGCCCTGGTCTCCAGGGACACATGGAAACTTGCCAAGTAGATTTGCTGCAGGTCTGCATCATTCTAAATGCCTGGAAGCCTCCAGATGTCACTTTCCCTGCTGACGTTGAGAAAATAATACGATCAAAGTGTTTTTGCTTTCTCTTCGTCTGCCACCTCGCTTGTTTTCTAGCCACTCTAATTCTGCCTTTCCCCTAAATTCTGGCGTTTTAATACTCATCTGGTGTGTGTAAAGGTTATCACTCATCAGTGAAGTCACACATTAATACACAGCACTCTTTTTTTTTTTTTTTTTTTTTTTTAGTCAATGTGTATATTGTGTTTGTTTTGCTGTCTTGTTCTTTCAAAATTTATACAGAGCTATGAAGAGCAGGACAGGGCCAGTGTTATCCCCTGTTAAGAGGGAGAGAGTGTATGCTAAATATAGACCCCTTTTTCAGCCACGGTAAGGACATTAGCCCATCAGTCGAAAGCTGATTAGCCTTCCTCTCTAAGCATGTACTCAAGGTTCTGGTGTTGCCTCAACGGAGAGATTTGCTGGCCATTGTACTGTAACACATACCTGCCCCATCTCCTGCAGCCTTTTAGGTCAGTCTCGCTGGAAAGGACACAAAAGAAAAAAAGAAAATGAGTCCACTTCCTTATCAAGGGCTTAAAGGGAACTGAGAACAAGGGATTGAGGCATTTAGTGTGTTGCACAATGAGGAAAAGAGCTAACCCTATAACTCGGTCAGTGCAGGAAGTTCGTGCTTTCATGTAGTGTCTGAATAAATCGGCTGAGCTGACACAGTGTGTCACCCAATTTTTGCGAAAAGAGAAGAAACAAACATGTCATAAGGACACGCGCCAACAGTCTCATATTATGTCAGAGATTCTAATTGTTTTCTTCACCTCAGTAGAAGTTTTTTGTTAGAAAGACAAGTAAAAAAGGGAGACACGAGACAGACTCATTAAACTTCCTTGTCAAGTCAGGGTATAAAGTATTGTAATGTCGTGTGTTTGAAAAAACTAATGAAAAAAACTCTTTGTATAATATATGTAATGTTTGCATCCACTGTGATTTGAAAAGACGCGTCACCGATGCAGCAAATTAATAAATGAATTACACTTAAAGTAAAAATCTTATCAAAATTAAATCTTTAATTGATTTGTTTCAAACATGTATCATAGTATTTTATTCAGAAAATACATCATGCATATAAACAAATATATGCACAATATAGATGTATATATTATATTGTATATTCCTACCAATATCTATGCAAGCCTGTAATTTGTGAATGCATACTAACACATGGTATATTTTTACATACATTCTGAAGTACGCATATCTGGAAATGAGACACTAAAAAGTAAAATCATGTAAACAAACAAAAAACATTTTTAAAAACTCACCATAAGAGCAGAAAAAACGATGTCTTTTATGTTACATTTCTAAAGGCGAGACTGTCAAACTGATGCTCTCATGTATTTACATCAAGTGGACCGATAGTAACTTGTCTCTGGTTAACTCAGCTTAATGTAAAGCCAGGAAATGAGGGAAACAGATGTCCTTCCTCTTTCATAAATACAACCATTTGCACCGAATAGCACCTCTTAAACTCAGGATTATATGGTATACAAAATAAAAAAAGATACAACTTGCCAAGTGTGCTTCAGAGTGTTGGTGGATGGATTTTATTGCCATTTCGCAAAGCCAAGCTGGTGGCTCGTCCCTGTTTCTTGTCCTATTGCTAAGTTAAGCTATTTCCCTGCTGGGCTTCAGTTTTATAGTGACTGTACAGACCTCAGACCTCAGATTCTGATTTTCTTTGCTATTATGCAGCAAGAAAAAAACTTTCAATGAAATGTTTAAGAATTCAGACTCACAATTTTTTGACTTTCTACACGTGATTATGATCCGAGTTTACTAACGTGATAGAAAATGCACTGGAAATGTCACATCTGTTCAAAAAGCTGAAAGATGCTCGGAAAAAGTACCACAGCTCAAAGAAACACAAGATAAAAGATTGTAGTTAGATTTACGTGTTTATGCAAGTGATGACAGATTTTATTTAGCACAGATTTAGCTATTTCTCATTGTCCAGGAGGCTATTATCTTTACCACCGCTCTGTTTTGTTTTAGCTCTCTAGGCACTCCTTGAGATTAGAGGGACAGATAAATCACTAGACGTTTCATCATAATGTGTGCCACATTTTAGAGGAGAACATTAAGGCAACTAAATGAAAACCAGCAAAGTCCAAGGAGGATTTACTTTTCTAATATGCTTGAATAATTACATTTGTGAGGGGTTCAATTAAGAACATTGGTGGCGATTCAATGTGTCACAGATGAGATCTGACTATTTTGTTTGATGAAAAATCCACTCGGTGGGTGTCATCTATAGTTGAATTATTGGAGATGGTACTCCTCTGGATCCTTTGGTTGGCGGCTGCTGCCCACCAAGCTTGTGTGGAGATATTTTCACAGGCAAAGGTCAGTTAGAGTCACGTCACAGATGGCATCTTTATTGATTTTAGACTCCACGAAAAAACTAGAAATGCATAGCACCACTTAGCAGCAACATGAATTATGGGCATAGCACTGACTGGATGTTTTTATTATGTGTGGATAGGAGCACAGGTGCAAACCATAGCAGATACAAACAAGCAATAATTTCACGTGTGCATTATGTAGTATTATTCCCCCCTATTTTACTTTAAGGAAACATACACGTTACAAGTTGTCAACGCTCACATGTACGTGCTCATGTCCTGCAGTGGTGTGTTGGAGATGAACCAGTTGGAGGGAAAGTGCGGCCAAGAGTCCATCTAGCTCAGCCCGGCCGGAGTCAGAGGTCACCGAGTAAATCAAACAACAGCCAGACGAGACTGTGAGAAACAACGACCCGTGTGTGTACGCGCACGTGTGAACGAGAAAGAGGGAGATAAACGAAGAAGACGAGAACGAGTGTGTATGTGCACTCGTGTGTTTGTGTTAGCGGAAAACTTGACAGCGTCTTGTATTCTGGGCTAGACGTTTCAGGGCGATGTTGCTTTTAGAGATTAAAAATAGCCACCGTAAGCAAAACCCGATCTTCTTGATTATTAGACAACACAATCATAATAATTCATACTTGTGGAACAAACCAACCACAGAGACTTTCCGTGATATCAGATGCCAAACAACTGGCAGGCTGCAGCAATAAATCAGATTCATCCCTAAACTTAAGTGTTTATGCCTAGTTATGTAAATAGTTCTCCAGCTGGAGCAGGGAAAGCACTGGAATACAGATTAGCTTGTTGCAGAGCAGAGATCACCAATAATACAGAGGGAGGGGCAGAAAGTCATTTGACAGCCGTCATAATGAAGTCGTTTTATCAGTAAGAAACAAGCCTGCTTTCTCATAGATCTATAAATGGAACATTGGTACTTTTCACATTACATCAAGTGCAACTACATATGAGTGAGCATTTATTTATACTGTATTTCACAAACTGTAGAAACAGCATAAAGGCCCCATATACACGTTTTCAAATCAGAATACAAAACTTTTTTTTTATTGGATTATGGGTGTCTGTTCACATGACAACGATGCTCAGAACATTTTGAAGACAGATCCCAACCTGGAACCTTTTGATAACGCACCAACTCCATCGTAATGTAAACAAGAAAAACCACAAATTTATGAAAACTCTCAGGATCTGTATCCATATAGACAGTGGAAATTCTGCTAATGCACACCACAGCCCAGTAAATAGTTTTTTAGTTTTATAGTTGACAGTTACCCATCTAAAACAAATGACAGCACATCCAAGTGGCCCAAAAGGGAAACGACATAATGTCAAGTAAATGTTTAAGTTCTTTAAGAGACAATAGTGTTGTGTCTCTCTAATCCTCACCATGCAGTAATATCTATTTCACTGCTCACCCTTCACCGAGATCACCACAGGAAGTCTCTCCAACTTGCAGGGTAGACTTTGTGCAACACACTTGAAGTCAAGACCTAATGTGATGCAATCAACTCAGCTCAAACCCTTCATTCTTTTTTATTATATTTGTATTTTTTTGCATACCTAAAATCCCTGCGCCCTGATAATGGCCTAATCATCCAGTAACAACACACGACCATATAATATCAATAGAGTTAAGAAATTATGACAAAGATTTCACAATAATCCAATAATTGTAATGAAGCACATTGCTTTGACAACAACAGTACTAATATGCTAATCACCTAAACAACTCCCTTTGCCATGAACTAAAGTTGTGGTTATTTTTGAGAAAATTAAAACAGGCAACTTATAAACAATTCATTAAAATAAAATGTGAAACTGAAAAAGCAAAACCCATTTTCTGATTTTTCTATGGGCAGAGTTACATTTATGTTGTTGATAGTTGTTTCATGTTTACATTTCAAGGATGTGTTTCACATTCAAAGAAGCCGGAAGCTCCTAAACTGTGAATGCATCAATACAATGATACACATTTTTTTCTGAATGCCCTCTTTAATGAGTCTGGTACCGAAGGACAAAAAGAAACATTATGATGTCAATGTGAAGTGGAGGTTTGACATTTTGCATGTATAATACCATCTTTTAAAACTCCCAG
>OMNM01034713.1:0-10275 GCA_900302745.1 Parablennius parvicornis | reverse complement strand
AATCAGCTTCTCTAAAGACGCCTCACACAGACCAAGGTGCGGTCTGTGTGAGGCGTCTTTAGCTGCTACCCTTCGAATCTCTCACGAGCTGTTTTTAGACGCTTGTGGAAGTCTGCCAGCCGGCTCCCGATGTGAGGAGAGGATACAAGTGGTGTTCAACAAATTACTATCGAGAGACTTCACAACATGTCCAGAAAAAAAAGAGAGAGAGAAAAAAAAAAGGATTGTTTTGTAACCTTAACACTGAACTATCCCATAAATTCACATAGTGACATCCTCAGGCTGGAGTGCACCTCCCAAACTGTGAGATCTAAAAATAATAGTGATTTATAAAGGCAGACTCGGCCAAGCTAATCACTAAAAGACCCGGGAGGAACCCAGAAAACATGATACCGTGAACACTGTGAGCAGAGTAGAAACAGATGAGCGAGTGCAAGAAATCAGCAGGACAAACTGCCAACATGAATGTACCGTACTGACATCCCTGAAATTTCTTGAATTCCCAGCATCTTCACACCCATTGGATCAAACCATCGAAGCACTTTCTTTGGTTTTCATCATCCCTTCCACCTCTGGGTTTCTCTTCCCCGTTGATGATCGCTGATTGATGAATATTAGCATTTCAGCAGCCTGTTGAGCGCCAGAGTTCATTGTGAGGCTGAGAAACACAGTGGTGTACTAAAGTGTGAATTATTATTCTTGTTGTGGTTACAGAGAACTGAAAAACTTCCAGCAACAATAAAAACTGCATGTTCGTTTTTCGACTGCACCTGCTGCATACTTCAGTGTCAGTTTGAGCCCTTTGAGTCGTTTTCAGAGGGGATTTGAAACTTCACTGCAGTATTTGACGATTCAACTTCGACTTGTTAGATATTACACAAGCATCATCTCTGTTCTGAAATAATCATAACAATTACTATATTATTATTATTATAAACATTCTTCTTATTATTATTATTATTCATAATAATAATAATGAGCACTTAAAAAAAGACTTTCATTAAACCCATCCTATTCATCGTAAACGTCAGGCCCTGTTTACATGATGTTTCGAGTGCCACAAAAAAAATGTGGAAGATTATTTCGTTTTCACGTTGGGCCACGAGTAGAAGTGTTTTTGTATTGTAACCACACACTAAACAACACATTATAAACATCAACAACAGCGAGTAATTGACTTTCATTTAGACGATAAAGTTGGATTGTTATTACGGTGACTATCAACTATAAAACTACCAAGACCCAGGAGAAAGTGGACTGGGAGTCGTGACACCACAGAGGAAAAACGTTGTTGTTGCTCCTCTACTGAGCATGTGCAAAAGAACCCCTTAATGTGGCCATGGTGTGCATGCACAGTAGCAATGTTTCTGCTGTTGACATGGAGACAGAGCCAGAGCGTTTTCAGAAAGTCGCATTTACACTACAACATTTTGAAAAAGTTCCACATTGGGAGCCGTTTTGAGCTCTCAGTGCTTCTGAGCAACGCTGTCGTGTAAACAGAGACCCAAAAGGCGATGAAAGTTTTCTGTTTTCTGTTTTTCAAAAACTTTGGGAGCTGGATCTAAGCATATTAGGAGCAGTGGGACACTGCAGTGCAAATCCAGGGGAGCTGTTGGTGGTCAAGGGATCTTGCTCAGTGGCCAACAGTACTAACCTGCCAGCTGTGGGCTGCAAACCAGCCAACTTACACTGAGAGCTTTTATTACCTCAAGACCAACGCTGGTAATTTGACAAATTCAACATACTTACATAGTCACCACATTCACACACACAACAAAGAAACATTATATGCCATAACCTGGGAACAACTTTAAATCTTTACACAAGTACACTTCAACTCATGGGAAGAAAAATTACGGGATCAAACCATTGACTCTGAGACTGGAAGGAGACTGTCGTCTGGAAGACAAGTGCACCATTTAGTATAGTCATGGATCAACTTTTACAGCTTTTGCAAATTCCAGAAGTTACAGTGGGAGAAGTACATTCTCCGAATTTTAGGCAGAATCTGATCTCTACTAATACAAATAAAACTAAACAGTTGAGATGACAGAAGTTTTTTGTGAATAGAAGCATATATTTTCATGAGAGATGGGAATTTAGGTTCTGATCACTTTCCTGTTGACGATCCACTAAAATTCCTGTTGATGAATGTTTCTGCATTTGTTGAAATAGACCAATGAGGAGTGGAAAGTTTTTAAGCAGATGGTTTGTTTCAGTGTAAACTGAGTGATGTCAAGGTCCCTAAACTGCAATATTTTAAACACTAAATCTAGAAAACATCTACAAATGATCAAATCAAAACAAAAAAAATAAACAATTTATCAGTCACATGGTGGTGTAGTAGTTTGTAGTTTCGCTTCACAGTGATAAATGTCCAGTTTGAGCTCTGGTTCAGAGTTTGCATGTTCTAACTGTGAATACCTGGGATTTTTTGGAGGGAGTATCTTCCCACAGTACAAATATATGTAGTTCATATTAATTGGTGATGTAGTCAGCAGGAAAAGGCTCCATTCACAATAAATAAACATAGTCAGTACACATTACTGTACTTCATCAGGTCATGTCAGCAGGTTATTCACACAGGACGAAGATTGAAGTGAGCAGCAGAGACATTCCTGTTTTAAACCGTTCCAACTTCTAATTCTAATGTAAATAGAACGCAGTATTTCACTCAGTACAGCCACATGTTGTGAGTGTGTAGAAACGAGATGAGAGCTCGGCGGTGCCGAGCAGATCATTGAGTGTCTCGCAAATAGTATAACGAGAAGGGCTCAGATACAGAAGAACACATCTGTTAAGCATTTTGAGTGTTTTATGTTGTCAACACGGACACGTACGTTGGGATAATTTAAGTGACAATTATCGCCTCTGAGCCGGGACTCTGTGTCTGCTACACTCGTCACATGAATCGCTGATGAGTTTTCAAGCACCAACTTTGATATACTGGAGAAAATAAGTTCCACTTCCTGATTGGTCTTTTGCTGTGAAGCCTAACAGTCAGTTCATTCAACTCTCAATAATAGGTTCATTTATTATCCAGATGTTTTATTAAAACCACAAAACAAAGAAGATGCCAATATTTGCAGCACAGGTCTTTCCCTCCCCTCAGTACTTGATCCCACTGATCAGACGGTGTCTCGAAGTGTTTTCTTTTATAGATGCCATATTATATTACAGGTGAATGGAAATGTAAAAACATAAAGACTAAAAAGGTTTAAGCCAGAGCAACGGGAAAAACCAGACTTCAAGGGTAAAGTGACTCAGTCGAGCCAAAATGTGTTATAATGGTACACAGATGCAAATCACACAGCTGCACTCTGTTTAGTATTCATTTCAACACTGTCCCGGCCACAACCCCGAACATATCAAAAACATTTGTTGTTCATTTATCAATATATATATTTCAAAAACAACTGGAAAAAGTCTCGGTGGAGTCAGATTCAATGTGTCATCACTGTTTCTTAACTTTCACTCCAACTCAAACCTCGAGATTCTCAGCTTTCAGAGAGATGTTCTGTCTGCCATGACACCACCGTCTTCATTTAATGAGACCTGAGCTCATGTGCAGAAGAATAGAAATAATCTCCTGACCTTCTTTGGTCTGATGTAAAGATCCCAGAGAATTGTTGAATGAGAGCTGCAATGGAGGGACAACATCCATCCATCCATCCATCTCCTGACGTTTGCGAAACCTGTTTTCTGATTTTCTCACGTTTTTTCTCTATGTGTAGACTAAAAGTCTGATTGCGTGACCACATCCAAACGCATCTAGACTAACTGCAAGTGCTCATTCAATAGCAGAGATAATAACTAAGCTAAATGGCAGAAAGTCACCAGTAACATCAGCATGTGCCAAACGCTTGTTTGAATGTCAGTAATCTAACGATGGCAAAAAGTACAATAAAAACAATGGATGGAAATACAGACAATGTAAATGACATTCTTCAACAGAGTATGATTACAAAGTATAAACTAACCTGAAGCAAAGAATGTGAGGAGACGAAGTGAAGAGGTCACAGGAAAAAGTGAGAAATGTGTCTGCCTCCTGTTAAAACAGACGTACGATCACCTCAGACTGTGTTAAAATACACCGCTGACGCCCTTTGACATCTCGCCAAGTAACACACAATACAGAGGAGACATGTCAGGAGGAAGCGAGTCCGACCTCAGGTGGAGTTCACACTCCTGCTGTCATCCAATACATCGGTTATCCTCAAGTGTGAACCAAGAAAATGACGGAGTTCCTGTTCGTACTTTTGAAATTCAAGATTTTTTGGGGAGGTGTTTGAACTATTATCCGGTATAATGTCTATTTATCACTGACACCTGCTCCCAGCATGTGAAATATGAGAAAAAAAACTAAATGTTTGGATCTTGTAGAAAAGTATTTGCTCCAGATGTGATGAAGTCCAGTTTGCTTTGAACTGCCACTAGTAGTTTATTGGATATTTAAAAGTGCTTTAATTTATACACTTTTCTTTTTTTTAGGATTATTGCTCAGAATCGGAGGTTAGTTGAAACAAAAAGAAAACCTATTTTAAACTAAAGAAATGTGCCGGACTGACCTCAGATAGAGTCTGGTTGTGGTGAACTGCATTCTGAGCCAAACATGTGGTTCAGGTTTAGTCTGTGATGATGCCAGGGCACACAGACATCCTGTAACCAGGTGGTGACACACGTACCACTATTAGGAGAACTAAGATGCCCCCCAGCGGGACTCATGAATGTTTTAGACTCTTCTATGTTGATTCTGATGATATGCGAGACAGAGAGAAAGACTTTTATAGTCTACTTCTCCACATATTTATCTTAAAGTGGACTGAAAATCCTTTGGAAGAAAAGCTCATAATTCTGGTTCTGGTTGGCTGGGAAGATTAACACCTGTGCAGTAAATAAGAAGCTGACAGCAGACAGTTCGATTAGCATTTAGACTGGAAAAAGAAGGCCGCGGCTAGACTCCATCCAGAGGTATCAAAATGTTGCATCCTGCGTCTGCAAAGCACAAAATGGAAAAATCCCATCTCTCTGTTTTATAGGGAACATATATACTGAACCATAAAGAGTTGGCATCATGAAGTTTCATCTGGGCTGATCTCTGGCTTTTGTAGCTCAACGCAATCTGTCACTCCGGATTTGTTTTGTTGCTCCTCATCAGTTCAATTAAATTTGGAAAAACCCAACAATTCTACGTGAGTGAGCACAGGCGACAAACACTCCCCTGGAAGAAACCTCTGCACAGCCAGACTCAAACCTGACGGCTTTCTGCTATTTCGCGTGCATGTCACATGACACTTGCTCGATATTTGCAGGGTATTCGGCATTTTCCAAGTAAAAGTACATTTTTGGTGCTTACAACTGACTTGCAGATGCACGGATGTCATGCAGGCTTATGAATGTTATGCAAGACTGCCAATTCCCTGACTGAATAAAAACAAGGTCCATGCAAAATTCCAGGATTAATTCTCACGCAAAACGGAGCTGATAAAAGAAGTTGAATGAAGGCATAGTGACGTGCTGTAGGCTACATAAAAAGTTTGTGGAAACTCGATTGAGAAGGTTCGCGATGTGTTTGAGACTGTTGTGAATATAAAAGGTGATGGCTTTGTGAGGTTCTGCAACCCACGTAAGAAAGGTTTTGAGGTATGTTGGAAACTTCCTGATGGCATTTTGTTAAAGCCCAGTGTGATTGGAGCATAATTAAGATGGAATTATTCTTGTTTATTTCTTTATTATTATGGTACGTTGACATTCAAAAAAAGAAAAAAACAAACCTGCAGCTAACACGACAGACATTGTGTCATCATTGCGCGGTTCGATGCAGAGACAGACGCTTGGTTGCCAGACCAGCTGTTTCCCAGCATTTCCAGTTGGACTGCTAAGCTAATCTAACCAGCTGCTGGCCGCTTGCTCTTTACCACTTGGCAGGAACGTCTGCTGTTTCCCAAAAACTTTGCTTTGAAACGTGAATACAAACTTCCACGTTCACCCTCACATAACAGCACTCATGCCTTCACTCACTCACTGGATGGCTCATGCTCAACACTGTATCTCCAAAACCCCGTCATGTTTTTCCGATAAGTAGCAGACCTCAAACATTCACAGAAGGGGTTTTAGTCATTTAGCCCAAGCTGTGTCAGGCCACCTACACAAAACACCAACAAGCTCAAATTATCTGCTATCAGCCACAGAAACAAATCTCCTTCAAGCTGCTCTTTTATGTCAAAGGATGCAAAAACAGTTGCATAAAATGTGAGCACAGAGAGACAGTCACATTCACACATACGCAAATAATATCAAATGCATGTATCAGATGATGGAAAGAAACCAGAGTGCCAAGAGTAAACTCATACACATACAGAGAGAACATGCGAACTCCAAATGTTCCACAGACAACAGTTTAATTTGGGGGTCACATACAGCCTAATGTCATAGAGCCATAATAACCTCTGAATTGAAACTTTTCTTTGTAGTGGTGCTGAGTATAAATGATGAAAATGTCCATATTTTGACAAAACCAAACAATTACTTCTAAAAATGACTACAATCTCAACATAAAGGCAATTTCAATGAAACCCTCTGGTGCAAAAAACTTATCCTACATTGTTGGATTATAGATGTTTTATACAAACTCACACTGAGTAGCTTGAGGCTCATGCCAGTTTGCACATTTTCATAGCAGCATCACATAGCTAAGCTCAAGTCTCAGTGTTGTGTTGTGTCGCCAATCTTGAAAAATGTGTTTAAAGAACAATATTTTATTTTGCCCATTTGCTTGTTGGTTTTAGCCCACAAGCCTTTTGATGCCCCAACCCTTTAAAAGTGCTACATCAACTAATGTGTCATATAGCAGCACTGCAATAATACAGCCATATAACAGACTACAGGTGTTTCCCAGTTACTATTTATTTGTAGCAAAGTAACTCCACTCGTTCATGTCTAGTTTTCTGTAACTTGAACATGAACGGCAACAACCTGAAGTCCAAACGAAACTGTGATTGTGGAGCTCTGAACAGCCACAAATGTTTTCCTGCGAACACAATACAGCAATTTGTTGAAAGTCTGTGATTTCTGTGAACAGATGTGTGTCTGTATTGCCATTTCCAACTATTCCCCCTTCAGAGTTTATCTTTCATCTGCTCATTTCACAGTTTACGTGAAAAACAGCCACGTCACTTTGAGAGAGATAAGGAGAGGACACTCTCTGACCACAGTAGTACAGTATTGTTGCTCAGAGAAGATAAATAAACTCCTCAGAGCAGCAGCTGTACTGTGGAAACTGAAACACTAATCATTTTGATGAATGAAGCCATCAGGAGGCTTCAAAGTCTGCAGAGTTTACATGGCTTTCTGTGCACATCACCAGTCTGAGTTTGGTGGTCATTCTGATTTTGTTTGATTTATTGTTTTGCTTGTGCGTGCAGAGTGACGCAGAGTAGGCGTATCAGCACCAGCAGGAAATGAAAACTTGGCTGCCCGGACTGGCTTCGTGCTCCCTTATAAGAAAGCTCACGCTGATTAAACCAGTGGAACTGATGAATAAATCACCTTACTGAATCACAATGAATGAATCTGGGAAGTATTTTGTAAAAGCTTCCCAATCAGAATTCAATTTATGATGCTTTTCTAACTTGGAAAACTACATATCACTAACATTTCTGAAAGCCTTCTTTTGTAAACACATTGGTTTCCCCTGTAACGAGACCTTTTAGAGCAAAGCTCTCGCTGTAACTTTCATAAACTTACATGAAATGCATATTTTTTTTATCAATTTTGATTAAATTTTGTTGTGGCACAACAGACGTCTCTTAGAGAGTCACAGATAAAATAATGGTTCAACCATCTGTAAATTAAAATATGTTATTTCCCCAATGAGTTACCCGAAGAGTTAATGATGCAAGGATGATGACAAACAATGAAAACTTTTAGTAGAAAACAAAGTTTCAATCAACATAAACAGATACCTTTCTGTATATTGCCGGGTTTACCATACTGTACGTTTGATACAAGAAAAGATAAAACAGCCAGAAAGGATAAAACACGAAATATCATGAAATACTTCTACTTGAATTTCCTGAATGCAACATAAACCACTGCCTATATAATAAAGCGCTATTTTAAAATATCAAAGTATCTTAAAAGATAAGCATGTTTTGTGGCTTCAGAGGAAAGTTATTGGTGTAAATTTGTTAACAGTTCTTTTTTGTTGTAAATGTTGCAGATTGCTGGTTTATTGGTTCCACGCTCTCGGCTTGTGACTGAAATTGATCAGACCCTTCAGGTTTCTCTTGAAACCTTTATTTCTAGACCCAATAAATCCTGATATTTCATAATATTTGCAGAGTTTTTAGTTCAATTTGGATGTACGTGGCGCAAAGTGGCAGCAAGAGCCTTTTAATTTTGCCGATGATCCTTCTTGGAGTTTGATCAATATTTGTGTTTGGAGCATGTAAAACATTTATTATGCTCTGGTTAAGAAGTGGTGTCCTCTTCATGAAACAGTGATTTCATGTTTCTATATGATTATTGCTTTTCTTCTTCTTTTTTATCCACACTGATGATTTCTTGTTTTTAAAAGTTTAAAAAGCACATTCATCTGTTTATGCTGGCCTATTTCAATTATAGTCCACTTTTGAGATATTCGTTTTAGAATCAGACGTTTTTGTCTTTTATTCAATACTTCTAAGTTTTCATTTATATTAATTGAAGTCTTTTAATAAAGCTATTTCCTCTTTATGTTTTTCATATCAAAAGTTCTTTTTATAAAGCATTCAGTGACTCTGTATGTGAAAACTCAATCATCAAATTACAAGTCTGAGTTAAGATGAAAAAAGCTCCTGGTTTTCATTTCATAAAGTAAAGAACGTGTTTGTGTTAGTTTCTGCAAATAAATTGTGACATTGTTTGTCAAGTGTTTGTTGTAGTTTCTTGAAAATCTGCTCAGCTTCTAAAAAGACCAGCAAGTTGGGCCAGAAATGACAAATGATATAAATCATTTACCAGAGGAACACTGCCTAAAAGGGTCGCCAAACATAAGATAAAAACATTAAATTTGAGAAGAACATTACTAACAGTTGTGAAATTATCAGTCCGTGCAGCAAGTACATTATAATTTGTAAGAATTCTTGAAATAAAATTTTGAAATCTAAAATTAAGAATTATACTATAAAAAGAAGGACTAAAAGTAAGTACATGATCTTTAAAACAAGCCAAATCATCTATCGTGTATAAAAAACAACATTTGAAATCTTGGAAAGTGCAAATTAATTTGTAAAGGAAGCTTCTCATAAAAATCCTTACATTTAACATCTGATGTGGTTTCTATTGTATGTTGTTGGATAAAATATGTGATTATCCACTCCTTCATTTTTTTCATATCAATCAGTTTATATAACTTATTGTTGCTATAGCTGTTCCTCAAACGCTTGTTTTCAGGACTTTAGGCACACTTGAGAAAACCTGTGCATGCTCAGAGAGAACATATAACTTATTTCTTGTAACATTTAAAACAATTTAAAAAAATGTCCCAACCTTTTAGATGCTAAGTTTGAATCTATCTATTAATCTCTGTGATTAAGATTAAATGTCTTGCTTTTGTAATTTGATTTAGCTTGGATCTATTTTCAATAATGAATATGTATAATAGTAAGGAGTCAGCTCCGACCTTTGTTTGATTCATTAGAGTTTCAAATCTCTTGGACAAATTATCAAAAAGGAAAAAAAGAAATCCCCTTGAAGGTCGGCTGCAGGTATCACAGCCTGATTAATCAGCAGTACTGTGTGAGCTGGCGTTTGACTTCTGCAGTGTCACCAGGTACAGTTTGTACTTCACGCCGGTCATCCTGCAGCCTGAACAGTCTGCAGCACCGTCACAGCTGCAGCCTCACACTCGCCCCTGTGTAACCGTTCAGGCTCAAGAAGAGGCTGAAGCGTCCAACTCCCTGACACAAACCGCCTCCCAATCCAGCCAAACCCCTTACGCACCATTTATTTTAGAATATGTGGAACATTTGAGCTTTTGAGTTCGGTACTTTCTGTGAGAAAGCACATTTTGATCTATGGCTCTGTGGTAAGTATGTAGACCGGGGGAATTTCATTGATTTCAAGCGAACTGTCACTGATGACGAAACAGTTATTGAGATGGAGGGAAAAAACAGAACTGGAGGAATGAATTGCTTTGAAAATGTAACTCACCAAGACTGCGATTGTGTTGTAGATCAAGAAATTATGCAGATGGTTAAACAACCACGCGGCTATGAAGGCAGAACTGACACC
>OMNM01034709.1:14992-27194 GCA_900302745.1 Parablennius parvicornis | reverse complement strand
GCTTCACGAGTCAAAACGACCTCTGCCTTCAGCGTCATGATGCTAAAACTGTTGTGACTTCATTCATTCAGGCATTAGAGAAAATGATGACATTGAGATGACGTTAATGAAAGTTCGACGAAAGGGCTAAGGGTATATGTTTCTATACTCGGCATTAGTTATAGGCGGTGATATGATTTACACGTTGCGGTGCAGGAAGTAGGTGATGTGTCACAAAGTTCTTTGCTGTTACATTATTAATATTTTGTTTTAAATTTGTGTAACCAGGGGGAGAAAAATGACAGAAACTCAGTTCATTTTGTACCTTTTTTTTTTTTTGTTTGTTTTTTTTTCTTTCTTTCTTTCTCGTGTTCTTTACATTTGGCATAACCACTACACAACACAAGCAGGTAGATTGTTTGAAGACTGTGCGCCACAGTTTGATTTGTTTTAGTGGCTTTAGTTCGGCTACACACGTTGTTTTTATGATTTTTATTTTTTTTTGCCAAAAAAAAAAAAAGCCATTGTTTAGTTCCATGAGAAATTTTCCTTCAGCCTGTTGTAAAGAAAGGATGTTTTTAATTTATCTGCGGAGGCTGTGGGTCAGTTTGTGCTCCGTCGGTGTTGAGGTACGATTGCCATGTAGCTTGATTTCTGTCGCGGAGAGCCCGGACTGGACAGGACGCGCGTCTCAAAGTAGCCTTCATGATATGTTTGCCTTCTTTTTTCCAAAAAATCTACCTGTTACTGGTTCAGTTTGTGACGTGCACTAGGGTTCATGTTTTCATGTCAAATTTGTGTAGAATACGATGGAATACGTGCAGCTGTACATGTCACGGATTTTGGTACTTGGAGAGCATTTAACTGAATTTTGGGGTGAAAAACAAAACAAACACACACAAAAAAGAAAGAAAAAAAAAAAAAAAACACCAAGATGTAGTTGTGAAGTATGTGAATTTGATTCTTCTTTTTTGCTATTTATATTGTACAAGACTATATATCCTGGTAGGCAAATTTAACAACTTCTCACATAATTCATATCTTGGATTTAAACCATTAATAAATTGCTTGCAGAAGTTACAAAAAAAATAAAAAAAAATTGATTGAAGTAGTTTGCTCAGAGTCTGGTTGAGTAATACTGTCAGCATGTGATAATCTCAGACCTCCAAGCTGCTGTTGCATATTGCCTACCTTGTGCAAAACCATCAAATTGGAAGAACGACCAAAGAAAGTGAACATTGCCATGCAAGTATTGTAAATATCTGATGTTTGTTTTTGTACTTTTGTTTAAAATAAAGTGTACATTTGGAAAACGCATGTCCACTGATCATCAATTATTTTTGCAGCTTTCTCCTGATCGCCTGATGAAATAAAGAGAAAAACGTTTGGATCTTGAACTTTTCTACTTGTATACATTCAAAGTGTGTCGAGAGGCTGAAAGGTGAATTATTTTCTGCAGTAACGTCCTTAATATGTAAACGTACTCATGTATATTATCGATATCTAACTAAATCTGTTGTTAGAATGGGCAAAAACACACATCACAGATGGATTTGATAAGGTAAACAGTCATTTTTCAGTCATAGCAGCATGTCATTACATGAATTATTTAGAAATTAAAAACTCCCAGAGGACACAATTTACATTTATTTTAAGGAGTGATGCTGAGATTTTCCAAAGTGCAGCTTTTAAAAATACCTTACGGCAACGTGTTTATAATTGTGCACATCAGGATGGTGGACGTCAGGGTGTTTTTATATTTGCTAGAAATGTGCGTATGGCCGCTTCACATGGTCATTAGACACGTTGCCGTGGTTACATTCTTCACTTCAACTAGACGTACAAGAAAAAAAAAAAGGTAAATTTTCACAAAGTCTAACTAAAACAAATGATTTCAAGTGAAATCAAGGACATAAGTGAAGCTACACTTCAAACTACAATCAGGTTTAACCTTTTATAACACAATGTTTAGAAACTTCTGCATGTCTCAGAGTAAAAGGAAGAAAACCTTTTACTCTGAGTCTACTTACAGCTTGCATCTTGAAAATAGAGGTAACATTGGCTGGAGAAGTCCTGAAATCAAGTTTTATCGTGTAGATTGTGCACTGGAAACTGACAGAAAGTCCATCTTTTAACATATGAAGCAATGTTGAAGGTACGTCTTTGAAAATATTCCACAATACTGAAAGACTTTGTGACTTAATAACATGAAACACCACAGCAGAGGTGTTTATTTCAGGTCAGGAGCCAAATGTCATCTTGAGTGTGCAGGACTGGTAAAATAGTGCCATAATAATCTTCCAATTTAAACTTCAAAAGGCTTTTTTGTTGTCGCAGAGTATACTTGATGAAAATGTCTTCTTTTTCTTTTTTTTTTTTTTACAACCAATGACTACCAAACTAATCGCAGCTTGAATCTAATTTTAATGAAGCCTTCTGCAGTGAAATGTCCAAAAAAAACAAAAAAAAAAAAACTTCTCCTATAGCAGTTGCATTATGGGTGTTTTTGCAAACTCACCCTGGCAGTATAGCTTTGAGGCAAGTTTGATAGCCACAAGCTAGCTTTCATGGCAGCATCTTTAATATCTCAGTTTGGGTCTCAAGAAATTCTTCTCTGAAATGTTTCCAATATGGCGGCCAGAGCGGCGTCTCCTGCTGGACGGCTCTGGCCCTCGGGCCTCATGTTTGACACCCTGTTCTATAGACTTCAGGTGAGAAAAGTATCCTATTTAGAGAAATGTTTAACGTTTAAAAGATGAATTATATCTGATTTCAATCAGGCTCATGACATTTCTTTGTGTATTGTTGTGTTTTCTTTTAAACAAGCTGTAAATAATCACAAACGCGTATCGAAGCCTTGAACAGTATCCTAAAGCAGTGCTTCTCAGTGTTGAGTTAACTTTGTTTGCTGTTCGAGAGCCCTCTATGAGGTGCAGGTCTTAAATGATCATATATTAATAATTAGGAGCTTCATGCATTGAATTCCTCCAGTCCAATTTAATTCACTGTTGAACACAAAACATGAAAGTTTCTACCCTAAAGGGCGTTTGATAATCTGAGGGATGTTACTTTACTGGAGAGACTCAGAAGAGGTAAATGATTCATTATTAACTTTAACTAACTGTGACTTGTGCTTGTCTGCCACCGTGATTAATTTCTGGTTCACCATCACCTGAGGCAACATTGTGTTTGTATTCTGAGCTGCTAAAAAAACCTGACAATATAAGCTTCTGCTGACATCTAGTGGTCAAAGATCATATTGCAATAAAATTTGTGGATTCCCCCCGAGTGCAAGACTGAACAATCATAGTAGAGTATATAGTCAGATCAATGAAATGACCAAAATAAGGAAAAGTACTTAAAATATGTATTTTATTAGATACATAAGTTCTAATATTGTCAAAATAATACTCAATTAAAACTAGAAGTATTGCTGTGAGAATGTACTCAACTCCAAGCAAAAAAGTAGTTTTACTCCTTTAAACTACATTTAATTGCATTGTTCAAATGATCTTCCATGTAAAAATCTATGTTCAAAGCACATTTCTCTGAGTAATTTGAAGTTTTTATGAAAAAAAATAAAATACACCAAAAGCAAACGAGTGTAGATCAAAAGCAGTAGTTTTCTATCTCAAAAAGATTAAATATATTTCCCATGAAATTGCAGCTAAAAAGGCTTGAGTATGATCTTATAGGAGAGTGTATTCAAAACTCTAATGACATGATGAGGGCTGCAGAGTAGAGCAGTGGTTAGCGTGCCACGGACACCTCGTAGAATTTATTTGATTGAGAGTCTTTAAGTAAAATTCCTCCATCCATCCAGCTTCTGTATCACCTACATCCTGTTCAGGGTCACGGGGTGATGGAACTAATCCCAGTTTGACTTTGAGCAGGGACAAGATACACGCTGGACAGGTCTCCAGTCCATCACAGGACAAACACACAGAGACAAACAACACACCTCAGGCCCATTTCGGGTCTGTCTATCCTGTTTGTGAGTGTTATGATTTCTGTAGCTTTCAATAATGCTTTACTCCCTCGCGATCCCTGATTTCCTCAAGTTTTACGTCGTTGTCTTGTAGTCACGTGATCTGTGTTCTCTGTTTTAGAGTTTACGCTCATTCTGCCGTTTCCTGTTTCTAATCCAGTTAATATCGCAATCAAACACTTGTCATATACAATCATTGTCTGATTTACTTCCTCTGTCTAGATTCATGTGTGCTTTCGCTCTGTGAGTTCAAGGCATCTCGTTGCTCCGGCCTTCATGTGTCTCATCTGGTTGTTTCCACCAACAAAAAACACTCCCGTGGCTCCATCTCTTCAGTTACGTGAGTCCTGCTATAAACTAAACAGGTTTAGTTTAAATGTAAGTCCTCAACTGGATTCTCGATCTAAAACTGTCGATCAGTAATCAACGTTGTCCAAATCATATATTTGGGATAACCTGCATCTCTCCATATAGAGTAGTTTCAACTTCTAAGCCTTTTGTAGTCACAATATGACATAGACAACATATTAGATTCTCCATGTAGCATTTTAGCATTTTCTGAATAATATATTTAATATTTTGTTTGGAGCAAAATAACTCAACGATTGGATGAACTGGAATATGTAATATGACTGGATATAAAAAGAGATTTTAGAGAGACCCAGTCATGGAAACTGTATAAAATTGTGACAATATCTATTAAAAAAAAATGGTTTCTAATAGAAATAAAGTCCAACATTTAGATCATTATGTACCACAATAGTAACAATTTGGAGAATGTGGGGAATTTGTGTGCAAGGGACAAGGTGAAAAGGTGAATACTGGATGCTGGTGATCTTCGTGGCTTCAAGCAGGATTGTACTGGAATGATACTTCTCAACCTGCCCCCGAAGCGCCAACGCTGTCCTGCAGGTCGCAGGTGAAACCGTCTGACGGCCGGTTGGTTTGAATCAGGTGGAGCAGGAAAAACCTTGAAAACCATCAGGGCGGTGCGACTTGAGGAGCAGGACGGGGAAGTACTAACCGAACAATTGAAAGCTCGGACATTTATTTCAACTCAAAGCAGAACCAGTTGTGACCAGTCGCAAGAGGAAACGCGGCCGACAAGAATGGCTCAGAGGAGCTGCATTAGTCCATGCCCTTCACATTTTAGCAGGAAACTGAAGTAACGACGATTATAAACTGATTATAAACTGCTGTCGCGTCTCATGTCCTGAAAGAAGCCCAATAAACACCATGTGACCCCGCAGCAGCTTCCTCTCGTCTGAACTTATTTTTAAAAAATGAATAAAGCAAAATAAACTTCTCTGTGGTTCTTTAGTTTTTACAGATAATTGCCAGAATCCTGCAGTTGAAAGAGGAGTGAACACACTCAGCATGTCATCAACATAAAGTTCCAAATCCAGCTTCTCCATTAAATTAGCACATACATGAAATAGTTAGAAAATCCTATCAACATTTACTCAACAATTATTCATCTTACTCAGCAATCCTCACCTGAAACCTGAACAGCTGTCGTTTTACAACCCAGATCTTTACCAAATGGTCCGACTGTTTTCATCACCAAATACTGAAGTTTAGATCTTTATTTAATTCATGCAGCAAAAAAAAAAAAGAAATAAAACAGTTTTTTGTGAAGCTGTTGAAGAAATGCCTGTCGCTTTCAATTTGTTTAGTCCTTTTGTATTTAAGTAATGAAACTAAAATACTCGTTTGTTTTTAGCATTATACATACTTCACAACTTATTTCTTCATCACTTTTCTCTACAAGGTTTTTGAAAACCAATTAAAGTCACTTTTTGGCTGACTGAAGTGATTAACGTCTCATAATAACTAGGTAAGTGACTATGTAACTAAGTAAGTAAGCAAGTATGTACATAAGTAGGGAGGTAACTAAGTACTTAAGTAGCTAGGTAGGTAGCTAAGTAAGTTGGTAGGAAGGTAACTAAGTAGGTAAGTAAGTAAGTCAAGTTTATTTCTAAAGTGTTTTTTGCAGATTAAAAAAAAATCACAAAGTGCTGTACATAAAAAGGAACACTAAAACAACCCGAGAATAATTTCATAAAGTAAAATAACAAAAGTGGGACATCTGTTAACCGTAAGCTTTCATCAATGAAAAAGTTTTCACGGGCTTTTTAAAAGATTCCACAGAGCCGAACGTGCGAACGGACAGGGGCAAGTCCTTCCACCTGAAGTTTTAAAATCAATTTGAAATTTGACCGTTAGCCAATGAAGTGATAAAATCAGTTTTTGGTCAGCTGTGTGGCCGTGACCCTCTAAAGAGGTGGCTTGGTCTTAACCCCCGAGGGTTCTGGGGCTGGCTTCAACGGACCAGCCCAGATCACCACGGTAGTTTTTCCATCAGGAGCAATGATCAGTTGCAGTTTTGTAAACATTGATCTGAAAGTAATTTGAAGAAACCCCCCTTTTAATGCAAGTCACACATTCTAAAAGCCTAGACAAACCAGAAAAGCACTCCGAGAGCGCAGACCTCCGCCAAGCAGCTCAGCTTCCCCATATTTTAATGTGAAACAAAAATAGTCCTATATTTATTTGATCTATTATATTTCTTGAACAATAAGACAAACCCTTACCCTTGACAACTATAACTTACATTTGTTATTTCTGATTTTCAAAAATATAAATGGCTCTATCTCGCAATGATAAAGAATCTTTTAAATAATTCCTGGATTCAGACAGTGATCCGGATCACCGTGAAAATGTAATCACTTGTTACTGGTCCCATTTCCAATATATCCTGAAAATTTCATCAAAATCCATCCAGAACTTTTTGAGTTATGTTGCTAACAGACAAACAGACGCGACCGAAAACATAACCTCCTTGGCCGAGGTAATGAAACCGATTCATTGAGGGAGCAATACAGCTGAATATGATCCTCAAACATTGTAGGACATTTTTAAAACCACCAATGAGACGCCCGAAAGGCAAAAAAGGTACAACGGAAACTAAACAGGCCCCGGGACAGAACCCTGAGCAACTCCACAAGACAGGTTGAACATGTCAGACATCATATACTGTTAATAGCAACATTGAAAGTTATTCCTTCTATATGAAAACAACTGGAGGACAGACCCAAAAAACTCAAACTCAGACTTGAGTCTGTCAATCAATATATTGTGGTCCAAAGTATGAAATGCAGATGTGAAGTCCAGTAAAAACTCCACAAGAGCAAAGTTTGGCTTTTTTAAGAACGGGATTCACCCAAGCGTGTTTGGAGAAGCTGGGGACCGAGGCAGATTAATCAATTTTACAAATCATCAACAGATAGATTTGGAATATTGGGGTGAGTGAGCTAATAAAGACATATGTTGGTTTTAGATAGATAGTTCAGGTAATACAGATGTTTAAACGCCTTTAAAACTTGAAGTTACTTATAAAAAAAAAACTCAAAAAAGGTTCAGTTCCAGCATTGTCATTTTTATTAAAGACTGTGAAGGAATAAAGAATAAAAAAAAATTAAAAATGTTCACAATACAGGAAAACCGTCACGATTCAGACTCAGGTGACAGTTTTCTCAGTGCACTTTATTAACAATGAAGTTACAACGGACTCAAACCAGTGAGCACTAATTACAAGGTGGATAAATAACTTGACAGATACGGGAACGAGGGGGAAACATGACTGCGGGTATTGACAAACAAGAAAGGAGACTGCTGAACTAAAACGGAGTGCACCAAGGCAAGAGTACAACATCAAAACTGATCCCCAGAAAAGTACTGTAACGGAAAGTACAAAAAGAACAGAAACACTACTACTACCGTACAACTCAGCAGAGACTGAAGCATACACACTGCCTGGTATTCAAACGTTGAATGGAGTGGTCGGTGGTGAGGGAGATGGACGGTGGGCATGTGCAGCAGCAGCCAGGTGGAGGGTGATCAGGGAGCCGTCTGTTGAGTGGAAGCCGTAGAGCGGTTCCCGTGGACGGAGTTACCGAGCAGGAGGTTGGTGCAGCAGGGTAGGTCTAGAAGCAGAGGGAGGACACGTTAATGCAGCGCAGGATTAAACTAACTGACGGTAGTTAATGATCCAGTGCTGAGTCTCGACGTGAAGCCAGCTTTATTGAGTGAGAGGTGAATTGTTTGGTGGAGACCACGCCCTGCCTCAGGTGAGTGCACCAATCGACTGCACTCCTCCACACCTCACGCACACACAGCAGGCAGCACACGCCCATCAAGGGAAAAGGAAAGGAGGGAGGGCAAAGGGGAAGAAGCTGCCACGAGGCAGAGACAGAGGTGGAGGTCATTATAATATTTCTTCCACGCAGCTCTTTTCCTGCATGTGATGAACCCTGCCGACCTCTTTCAGACCAGTTTGGTGTTTCAGGACAGTGCACGGAGGAAGTTTACTTCAGTCAGTGAGACAAGCAGGATGGCAGAGACCATCACTGATCTGTCCCCGTTTCTATACACTGATAGATGTTGGCATATAAAAGAAAAAAAAAGATGCATATGACAGGTATTTTCTCTTTGATTCAGGAGGTATGGATGTTTTTCCTCCATGATTGAGGTGGTCTGGGTTTTTTTTTTTGTCAGTGTTTCTCAGTGTATGGTCACTGATGCTGATGGGTATTATTGATAACAACATGTGCAATAATTACAAACACTTGGGTAGTTAATTCGAAATATTTTCATGTGAAATTAACTGAGAAACACTGTAGTGCAAATTACTCTTCTTTTTTCTTTTCGATATAATGGGTACATTCTCCTCTGTTGGAAATCATCACATATATTCCATTTGGTAACCCTTCTAGCATCTTCAACCAGCCAGGTTGTTCATGTTCCTGATCTTTTTTTTTTTTTTTTCCCATATTGACACTTCTGTCAGTGTGAATGCAAAATGTATGGTAATAAAACTATATTACTGATGCTGATATTGCGATAAAGATACATTTGCAATATACTTTATAGAATTATATATAGATATTCAGTATTCTTTTGGACAAATACCAATAACATGAGCAGATAAACCAGAATACTCAGCTTCTATGCAAAATAAAGTAACTTGAAGTGTCATTGCAATGTAAAAGCTCCAACGTGATTGCAAGAATCACAACAAAGGCAAATGTAACATTAATATAGAAATAAAGACAACAAAAATGTTGTTTTGGTGTGTGTTTTTGCTTTTGTGTTTGGGGAGATTTGCATTCATGTTGCTGCTTAAGAAGGCTGGTTTGGGGTTTTTTGCGTAGTGCTGATCCCTTTGGGCCACCGGAGGATTATTGTTTGTTTCCAGCCAAATACAATGACATTTATAATTGATTCCTTTTAGGAAACTCACACACTGACTCTAAAACAGATGCATTATTTAGCATATCGTGATACAAGTTTATAGTCTGAGAAACACTGCAGTGCAAAGGACTTTTCTTTTTTCTTTTCGAAATAATTGGAGCAGCCTTCCCTGTTGGACGTTATCACATATATTGCATTAGGTAACTTCAACCAGCATCTTCAACCAGCCAGCTTCTTCATGCTCTTAAGGTGACCTTTCCAGCTTAGAGTGTTCCATTACTTTGCCATTTTTCTTTGCCTCCATGTCTGTAGCTATTGGAAGGAAATTGCATTGTGCAACGCGTAAGCTACAATCGGTCAGGTTCGTTTGTATTTAAAAGAAAGGGTTTTCGAATGGTACCAATGTTGGCTTGTCAATTGGCTTTTTGGGCGGAAGACTGACTTCAAATCGCTAGTCCATTAGTCCATTAAATTATTTGGATTTCACCTTAAAATGGGGGAACACTGTGGTTTCACTGCAGGGAGAGTTTATCATCACATTTTGCATATCCGATAAATGGAGCACAGATACTTTAGAGCTTGTTTTTGGTTGAATGAAAACCAACCAAATGAAAGAATGAACAAATAAAATAGGCTGATAAACATATTTAACCACATAATGTGCAACATTCAAAATTTAAGAAAATAAAACCTTGAAAATATATTGAGGTCATGAAACATCCATGCTCTTCATGTGTGTGCTGCATGAGCAGAACACAAAATAAAAGCACACACAAATGTCTTCATAAGTCCTTTGTTGTGTGTGTTCATGTTTATTGTAGCGGATTTGTGGGGACAGGGGGGAAATACTGTATTCGGAGAAAAACTGAAAATCCCCAAGGGACACCGTGTATGAAGGACCGCTGCTGTCACGTATGAGGGAAGATGTGACCCCCCCTCGTGGCATTGCTTTACCTTGCAATGTTTCCAACCCCCATCTCCAGCTGTGAGCTCTCTGGGTCCGTCTGTATGATGTCTCCCCGGGCTGTCGCCATCATTAACAGGCAGAGCGAAAGGCAACCTCAACCAAACTCTCTCACTCTCTCTCGCTCTCTCTCTCTCTTTCTCTCCATTTTCTCTTCTCAATTCCACATGAACAGTAGCCTCCAATTCCAGGTATTGTGTTCCCAAAATGTCATAAGAATTGTCCCAAGGCTTACTGGTCTGTTAAATTAAGTCAGACGTCGAAAACTGAGCCTCTAATGAAGTATGTTAACCCGGAGCGCAGAGAATCCAATGAAAGTATTGTGTTGTTTGCTTGCAGGCCATCACGCAGGGGAACAAGAGAGTCAGTGTAGGAAAAAAAAAAAAGAAAAAAGAAAGATACACTTGACAAGCATATCACTGAGGGAAAAGAGTCTGCAGTGGCAGTGGACGGCATACCCTGATACAGTAGAGTATCTTCTTTAAGGACCGAAACCATTAAATGCTTTTCCACTGATGCTACTGACAAACATTTTTTTTTTTTTCAAAAAAGAACTCAGTCCGGACTGTATTTGCCTGAGTGATGTACCTACAAACAGCCGTGTCAAAATGAGCCATTGTGTGTCCTTTTTTTTTTTTTTTTTTTAAAAGGCTTTAGAAATGCATTCTTCCGGTTTTACCTTTTGAGATGATTCGGTGTCGCTGATTTTCAGTCAAACCCACACTGGCATTTAGGTTTAGACTCACAGTGAAATCTGTCAGCTTTGGATACAACCTGCGTCAAAAAATTCATTATGAACTTTAAAAAAAAAAAAAAACACACATTCTCTTGTGTCACCGACTTTATAAAGAATGCATCAAGTGAGATTTTTCTACTGTCTAATGCCCAGAATTGCTATAATATATCTGAGAGGGTGTGTTGGGTTTGGCAGGGATGTTGATCAAAACCAATGACTCAAGCATTACTTTTCCAAGTGCTGATATTTACTGGCTTCCAGGGTTTCCCATCCATCTCGATCCATTTACAACAGCATAAACACGAGAGTTGGTGCTAAAAGCAGATGCGAATCTGGAACACATTTTCTTCTAATGCCAAGAATCAGATCACAACTGAACTCCTGAATTAATGGCAGATCCCTGCAATATTTTTCTCGCTCATTCCACTTGTATTAGACTATAGAATTATATATGCATTAACAAGCCCACTGTACCATAAGATGGATATTCATGTGCATATAATCCAAATGCATCTAACATATGGTAATATCTCAGTAGATACAGCAGATGGATGGATGGATGGATGAATCAAATTTGGCATATAAAGTGATACACACATACTTATCTAAATATATACATACTGTTGTTTTGAAGACTTTTCTTCTTTTGGCAGTAGCAAAGTATTAATTACAGTATTTTCCTTCAGTGCATCAGTCATTGCTTCTGTTGTATATGAGAAGTAGGAGCGTAGCAGAGCTGCTGTCTCTCCGTCTTGTCAGTTTACCAACCGTTAGCTGTTGCATTAGCCTAAGCTGTTGGGTTGACAGCTACTATTTTGTCAACTCGAGGTTTACTAATTCCGAAATGCATTAATCTTGATCGTCCTTGGATTTCTAACTTGTGATGCATTAGTAGAATTACGCAAAGATCAGCTCTATAAGACCTGCATGCTGTATGTCATTAAATGTAACAATTAAGAGTAAAGGTCACCGTTATTTTTAGTAATGATTAATGCAGCTTCACTGTTTTTCGATGAAGTTCTCAAATACTGATTTTCGCTACTTGTGTTACTTGTGTTACAGCGACAACTTTTTTTCACTTAATAAAAGAACAGTGACTGAAAGCGTGAGATTTGTGCTTATAAAGTGAAGAAAATGCACATTCAAGAACCATCCAACATGGAGCAGATGTTCAGCCTTTGCCCTCTGTTGCTACTTGTTCTGTTTTCCAGCATATTCCTCCATCTGCTAACAAGTCAAATACACAACTTCTCATATGACACAACAGTTTCCTGTCTGACCA
>OMNM01034707.1:0-13688 GCA_900302745.1 Parablennius parvicornis | reverse complement strand
ATATATTCCGTCTGTATCCGTCTGTTTCCGTCTGTACAGCTCTATGAGCCTGTATGATTGTAACCTGACAGACTTCCAGGTCAGTGGACTGTTTTGTCTTTGATACACCACACATATTTACCATAGTTGATACTGTGGCCATGTTCTGTGTGAGTGGGAATGGGACTCATAACAACAGACGCTAAAAGACAAGACTTATTCCGGCAGACTTTTTTTTTTTTTGACCTCTCTGTTGGAAAATATCCTGAGATTAGTCAGTGGGTTTGTATTTTGACATTTTCTCACATAAATGACACTGTTACACACACTGTTACACACTCTTGACTGAATGCAAATCCACTTCAGATGGAGTTCAGTTAATTGAGATGCTCAGTCGATCAATGAAAACAACGAATGACACAAATTATACCCCTTTTCCCCCCAAACACCAAAACAACTCCATGTTTTTATGTTTCCTGAACAGTGAGACAATATGCTCTCTCTCTCTGGTTGCTTTCCAGACAAAGGAAATGCCAGTGTTTATCACTTTTCTCCTGAAATTTAAAGATGTGTCTAAAATATTCCTGACTTCCAGTTTTGAGAATAAAAAAAAAAATAGACCCGATTTATTGTGATTGATGTCTTCCTCGTCAATCATCCCATTACAGTGTCTGCAAACCCAGGCAGCTAGGATATACACAATTATAGTGCAAATGAATCAATGTTTTAGGAATGTGTGCTAAAAAAAAAAGAATCTTTGCAGTAAACATATTACTTGCCAATTTAATCAATCCAAACCTTTCGTTCTATCATTTTCGCATGATTTATAGCCGCCTTTTTGTTGTTGTCTGCCTTTGGCACAAACTACATACAGATCACACTTGCTGTCAATGGATCCCAGGTTTCCAAAGAATTTTCTAAAACATTTTTTATTTTCTCAGCTCTCACTGTTTAACCTGCCGTCTCATTTTAATCACAGCCTGACAGTTTTTCCAAGTTTTACAGTAGTCTAATTACAGTCTGCATGGCAGTGTGCGAAATGAGTCTAATTTACACTGTGAACCACCCGGGCTTTGATAAGGGTTTTTTTTTTTTTTTTTTTTTTTAATTGAATCGCACAGAGAAATACCCGTTCGGTAAAATCCAGTTTCTCTGACTACATTCTGTCACAATGTCCTTAAAATGAATCAAGTTACAGTGGAGACTCCCCACTTTAAACTTCATCCTTGTCTCTTTTACAACCAAACCTTGATATCTTGAGCTGTGTGTCAGTCGTTTTGTCTGAATCATTTCCAATCTCTTCTGTGTTCAAGGCTACAGCTGAACCATCTGACCCCACCCCCTCCAACCCCCATCCAACCCCATCCAACCCCTGGCCACGGAGTTGGCGCCTCTGTCTTTCCCACACCAAATTACCCTCCTCGGCCTTCTTTAAACAACACAGAAGAACTACAGCTGTGAAAATTTGATAGTAAATACACTGTGGTTGGAGTCTTCGTGAAATATACATTAAGGTTTTCCTGTGGTTGGATGAGTTCAAGGCATTGCTTTCCATAAATCAGCTATAAGATATGATCACAAAAGTAATTTAAAAAATAAAAAGATGCTGCATGATCCACTAGCACGACCAAGACGAAGCAAATCAAGAGACACTGCAGATGGAAATGAGCTCCACAGTTGTAAACAGTCAAATGCCAGTAGTTCTAACCCCTCACACATGTGAGATATGTTTATGATTCCACTTAAGTCACATTTCCTGTGTTTGATTGCAGGTTTGAAGCTGGCAGAGAGCATGTGTTTCCCATGGAGTTCTTCTTCCCCCCGCAGAGGACATGCCTCATCTGTTCAGACGAGGCGTCCGGCTGCCATTACGGCGCTCTCACCTGTGGCAGCTGCAAAGTTTTCTTCAAAAGAGCTGCAGAAGGTAACGTTTAAATCCGCGGTTTTCAAAGTGTAAGGCGGGGGAGAGTCCCCCGCCCATGAGGGATGACCAGAGAAATGTTTGGGGTGGGCTGCAGATAAGGGAAATGAAACCCAGAATTTTGATTATAAATCATGATTTTTTTTTTTTTTTTTTTTTTTTTTAAATGAGTGCAGGATAAAAGGTCGAATAGTTTTTTTGAAAGACACATTTTCAGGACTGAATTTATTTTATGTAGTCTGCAAATTCCTTAACAGTTGTGACAGCTGCAGGCTTTAAATAAAGTCTTAGCAGGTATTTAAAAGGATAAGCATCTAACAAGCATGAGAACAATTCTGGTTTTTATTGTTTATGGATCCCAGCAGTTGTGAGCCATTATGTTAAAAACCATCAGGAAGTCATCTAAATGATACGACTTGGTTTTTAGACAAAGCATGGTGGGGAAATAACAGTTGGTGGGTGTGGAAAATCTTTAGAATACCCCTTTGTAAAGGTGCTGGGTTCAGTACTCCTCAAACCTCCTCTCTCCTCTCTCCTTAGTCTCTGACACTTGTTGAAGACACTGTCGCCACTTTCTACACTCACTGACGACAGTATTCACGATTCTTCTCTCATTTCAGCTGGAATTATTTGAACGGTCACGCTGCTAAAATGTAATTTCTCTGTTTCAAATGCAGGAAAACAGAAATATCTGTGTGCAAGCAAGAATGACTGCACCATTGATAAGCTAAGAAGAAAGAATTGCCCTTCTTGTCGTCTGAAGAAGTGCTTTGAAGCTGGAATGACTCTCGGAGGTGGGTTGGTTTTAAGTACTGAATTGTGCTTTCCATTGCGATGACACAGCAACATTTTGCAAATGCATATTAGCATTTCACAGTATCTGGTGTGTGACAGTACAAATATATGCCTTTAATACATATGTTTCCATGTGCAGCTGCAGCCTGGACTTTAACAAATACCATACATAACTTGTTGAATGGACAAAAGCACACTACAGAGAAAGTAAAGTCAGGAAAGTTAAACTATTAATGGTTTTCCAAGACCAAGTACTTTATTCTCTCTACTCTGCACATCTTACAGTAGCTGGCTCTCTTCAACTGCAGCATCATCACAATAGGGGATGTTACTGATAATCAAGCCCCTGACTGAGCTGCCATGCAATTTAGACCTCTTCCATTCACTTCTCCTTACTGTCACCCAGACCTGCTCGTCATATTAGGCTGTAAAGATTGACATGTAGTGGACTAATTTTAGTCTTGTGTTCAATTTTCACTCTCTTCCATTTTTCTCATTCTGTTAACGGTGAAAATTGTGCTGGAAGCACAAAGCTGACATGAGACATGTGAATTAAAGCAGCAGACATGCTGGTAATTTTGCCACCAGTCACTGACAAACCCATGGAGGGAAAATGTGATCTAATGCTGTGATTGTGAGTAAAAAGGCACACCTTTTCTAGTTGTGGCTAAAAAGATCCTTTCACTTATGTTCTCATCACAGACGTGTAATACTCTCCCGACATCTCAGAGGAAAATTTAGGGCAATAATTTGTGGAATTGGAAGTAGAAAAATTATATATTTGGTCCTATTATCCTAGTTGTTTTTTTATTTATTTATTTTTTTACTCAAAATACTCCCAAGCTAATCCATGAAATGGTTAAGGAGACTTTTAATTGGATTATTTGTGATTGGTTTGTCACAAGATTAATAATAAATCTCTGCTCCTGTCCATTAAATTATATGAGAAAATTAGATCAAATCTGCTGTTTGTTTCAATTATTGCAGTCAGTGAGGTCTGAAAAGAAGCTATAAAAACCTCTGACTCTTGTTCTCAGTTGTGTTTGGGATCAGTTCAAGACTAAAGCACGGCTCCTTTTATTGCTCCAAGGTTTGATTTTTCAGTCATTTGAATTCTGTATTATTTCAAGAATGTTAATTACACCAGCAAACAGAAGCCAAGCAGCCCGGGTTGCTTTTGCCAAACCATGATAGCAGTTTAACTTCTGCGAGAACCTGAATGACGCTCATCTCATCACTGCTCATCTGCACTTTTTAATTTCTTCTGGAAAAGCACTTCATGGATTTAAAACTTTGACAGTTGAAGACCTCAACCGCCTGGTTTTATTGAACATGGGTGCGTGAAGTGTCTGTCAAAAACTTTACACTGGCTACCGTCTCACAGCCGGGAAAACGAGAGCTTTTAAAGTTAATGATTTACACAAGCCACGGTTTTCCTCCAGCTTTTGGGTGAAAAGTGGCTGTGGGTTATTCTGGTTTGGCCAGGCAAACACCCTCTGACAAGATTAACTGTATTACTATGATAAATAAATAAATATTCACAGGCACATGCACAGAGACACAGATATATAAAGAGAGAGAGAGAGAGAGAGTGCAAAGCTGAAAAGTTCCACATTGCATATAAAGCCCAGTTAATAGTTTATTTTGCATTTGAACTCAGAAAAACAGCTAATGCTCATTACTATAATTACAGAGCATGGGTCCCAGAAGTTTATTATGACATTAGCAGACTTATGCATCAAGCTGGAGGCAGCTGCCAAACCTTTTTTCCCTACCAACTTTGCTGTAGGGTTTTTTGACTTAGATTTTTGTTGGTGTTCCCAGGCCAAGTGCGAGCTCTGATTCCTCCAACATGTTCAGAGATCTTGTCTCAGGATCCTTGGGTCTGAAAAGAAATGCAATATTTTTTAACTCAAACTATTTAAAGATGTTTTCTGTAATAGACTCTTTACACTCGGATTGTATGCAGCATTGCAGCTCAGACATAAAACCACAGAAGTCAATAAAAAGAACAGACACGATGGGCTGCAAGTGATGATAGCTTTACACGCTTTCTCCACCTCTTCTCTGTTGAGTGCAAAGGAGTGAGAGACTTATTATATGTCCTTTTCAATAGCTCAAGAGAGCTTGCTTTGGCTTGATTAACTTGTCATTCAAGAGAAAAAATGTCAATAAACTGTGCTGAGATTAAAAAAGAAATATTACAACAGAGCTGTGTGTTAGATTACATGTGAAGATTATACTGATTTAAGTTGTGATAGGGATTTTTTTAAATAAAAATGTGGAATGTTTAAATAAGAAATGCCAGACTTTCCCCAACCGTAATGACTTTACAAGCTTGTACATGCTAATTAGTAGTATGTTGTATTATGTCAAGGTCATGACAACCACCATAAACCACATTGGCACCATAATATCAGTTTCACACATCATTTTGATACTGAAATCGAGCCATTTTCCACAATCACTCTGATATCTTCAAGTTCATTGTTATATTGTGGCATATTTATCAATATTTACTGTGTTGAGTTAGAGTTAAGATGTAATGTTATGTACGTTTCATAGGGCGCTCTAGTGTAATCATCTATCTACAATACAAACATAGACATCCTCTTTTTTTTTACAGGGAATTAGTCTGTTGATGTGGCCTGGGAACAAGTAATAAGGTCTCTGAGATGTGAATCTGACAAGTGATTTGTTGGGTTTTATCAGGCATTTTTCTGCTTCTTTTTGCTGCACCTGCTGACCCTTTTAGAAACACAGTTTACATCAGTGAAATAATGCTGCAATGACTCACACAACCTTGACATGAGAGTGAGCGGCCAAGCAGGTCTTACAAAATCTCACATTACTCAAACCTTTTCCAGAGGAAGGAAAAATGCCAAACTGACCCTTGTGCACATGTTTATTTTGTTTTGTTTTGTTTAAGCTATCAAGACAAATATCTTAAAAATGGTAATGAAAATATTTATGAAATTGACATGGGAGAAGGTAAACCACAAATATAAGTTTATTGAGCGCAAAATGGGCAATAAATTTCACAAATGTAGTTTGATTTAAAAGGGTCTGGGCTTGTTACAGTCAGCAGCTTGTTCGCTTGAGGTCAGTTTTAAATGGAAAAAACAACAACAACAAAAAAAAACCTGGCACCAAAACTTACTCTCTTGGTCAGCGTTTACCAGCTCCCAATACAGACTCTCGACAACATCTTGGCTGATTCACGCCTCTCCTTGGAGTCAATCGATGAGTGCGATACGGTCTTGCTTGAATCCCTCTTTTTGGCATCTCTGTGTGTTTACATTGGCTCCAGCTCAACTATTGAGATCCTGAGGTTAGTTCAACCCAACCTATTTACACTGCACTCGGCAGAGAGCAGATGCCTGCCTGTGCCACCATGCGAG
The DNA here is from genome assembly GCA_900302745.1 of Parablennius parvicornis. Lineage (NCBI taxonomy): Eukaryota > Metazoa > Chordata > Actinopteri > Blenniiformes > Blenniidae > Parablennius > Parablennius parvicornis. The sequence goes on along the minus strand of OMNM01034707.1, from coordinate 7,592 downwards.
GATCTCACCGAGGAATTTTTAATGAACCACTTTCACTTGAAATATTTGTTATCGGATCAGAAATGAGAACGTGAGACTTACAAATTATCCGCCTTGTACAATCTGCAATTTTCTCTCAACCCTGTTACTTTTGAGAGGGTCTTAAGTCGTGCCTAAAACTGGCAATTCAATATTTATCAAACTGAACTGAAGAGCCGGGCGACAGTTTTAATGAGACATTTAGAGGAGCTGTGAGAGGAGACTGACTGCACAGTGATTAACATTTACTTTTTTACTGTCAGTCAACAGCACTAAAAATGGATTAAATAAATAATATGTTGCCTCACGTTTAGAAGATTTGGATGTTTAGTTTAGTTTTTTTTTTCCACCCAAAAACTTACAACACATTTAATTGTTTATGAATGGGATCGTGGAATTAGGCCAGATTTGAGGTCTGGTTGCACTTTGGAATCGCCTAAACAGCAGAAGTGTCTGTTCTTCAGTGCACTCGGCACATTGTCACCGTGTGTATTTTGTGTCACTCACCGGCCTGCGCAGCTGCCATTCTGAAATAACAGGCCGAGCTGAAGAGCGGAACAGCCTGTGATTGAGTGAAGTGAATGATTACCCATCTTAAACCTGTCTGTTTAAGAGGAATGTATTTGGCAGCTGTTTGGCAGAATACAATTACTCCAATTTGATTGCATTGCTGCTTCCTATACATGACAGACTACTCCACCAAATCGAGGGTCTTGCTCCAATTTAGCCTCTAAGTGGAGGTTGCCATATGGAGCAGCTGCTGCAGGAATCCCAGCATTTCTGAGGAAAAGAAAATTGATTCAGACTCAGATTTTTTTTTTTTTTAAACCAAATGTACAGTTTTGGTTGATTTAGATTGTTCTAAATACATATCTACAATTTTTTTTTTTTTTTTTTTACATACAAAATTCAAAATATCACCTAAATATGAGCAGTTCACTGATTTGGTGGTAGATGTTTTTTTAGAATGCTGAAAATGCAAAGGAAAGAAAATAATCTCGGCTCCCACATCACCCAGCGAGGACTAACACTCTATGACGGCAGGCTTTTCCATCAGACGAGGCTCATCTGTTCAGAGAGTTTTCTTGCAAATGGAATATGATTCAATATCTTTAAAGCTATTAGTAGGTCAGTATTGAGTATTGTTGAGTAAAATTGATATTTCTTTAAGAAGTTTACTTAATACCCGCGGTTGCAGTTTGAAACATGTCTGACAGATGATTTGAAAAGTAGAATCGCATTAATTCACAGCTCGGCAGTTGTAGATTTTGCTGACAGTTTTTTTTTTTTCTTTCTTCCCTTTCAGTTCAAATGACTAAAACAGTCAATATGTTTTTGTTCCAGTTGTCTTATTTATAATTTCTCCTCATTTATTATTCATCAGTTTTTTTTCTGCTAAATGGTAGCATCACATTATACCTCAGTTGAAATCCCACGATTATTCTGAATGGATTAAAACAGTGTAACAAAGGATTACAAGACAAATTCATCATTCACGTCTTCAAATCACCCACAAATGCATTAATCAGTTTAAGCAGCGTTAGTTTGCCATAAACTGAGAGGATTAAACAACTGAATTTCTCTTCATTGTTATATCATTTATTTCAAAAATACTATATAACCAAATGATCTTATGCCTGTGGAGACTCGGGACCAGATCTGCTTGTTATGTAGTTCTGTGACATTGGTGTTGGATGTCAAACATGCTGTAAAAATTACAAAAGGGACACTCACATTCAAAATAAAAGTAAATGTTTTTTGCAGGTTGTGCAGAGGGACATAAAACAACGCTGTTATTATACTATATAGTTGCTAGTCTGGCCCCATTGAGATCAAATCAGGTTGGCCTTTAAAGTAGTTCAACGGCCCCTTAATAGTGTCAATTTTGATTTTTTAAAAAAAGAAAATGTAAATGAATTGCTCTTGTTTGTAGCACGCAAACTAAAGAAGATCGGACAACAGAAAAATCCAGAAGAGGAACAATCGGTCCAGGAACCAGCGGAGATGATCCACAACATCTCTCCCAAGTCGGGCCTGCACTTCACCTCCCAGCTCGCCTTCCTCAACATCCTGGAGTCCATCGAGCCGGAGGTGGTGAACGCCGGGCACGACTGTGGCCTCCCGGACTCGGCCGCGTCACTGCTCACCAGCCTCAACGAGCTGGGGGAGAGGCAATTGGTCAAAGTGGTCAAATGGGCCAAAGGATTGCCTGGTAGGTGCTGATTTTTTGATATAAATCTGTTTCCAAAGCTTTCGAGGACAGCAGGAGAATCGCTTGTTGCTATTTATGCAGGAAATGAGAAACGCTACAGTGTGAAAACCTGCGCTTTGACCAGATAACTGAGGCAGAGACAAGTAATAAAAGCAGCACTTACATATTGTTCTCTTTAAGTTGATAACAAAGAGCTGCTCATTTACACATTTATCAGACGCAGAGTGCTATCAGCATACAAATGTGTTTTTTTTACCCATATGAATTCAAGTTCACTGCTTGTGTTCTGTTTGCTCTCTTCCTACTTCTCAGGGAGTTGTCAACCTTTTTGGGTTCTCTCTGCCTACAAGCAAGTGACTGCTTGTCAGCCATTTGCTGCAGAACAAGAAACTTCTTGACTTTCTTGGAGCTTTTTCAATAAAAACTGTCGGCCTGTTATGTGATGTTGATGAGATCAAACTGAACCACAAAATGCTCGAAAGAAACCGAGGGGGAAAAAAGCAGAGGGAAATGATCTTTACTATCAAATTGGCAAAAACAAGACCTCCACCTCCAAACTGCACGCTTTCAAGCAGCTCTTTTTTCATATATGCTGGACTCTGCATGTAAAACTGTGTCGCAGTTAGTTTCAGATTGTAAAAGCATGAAGCAAGTTTGATGATTTGTTGCAATAAATTGAACCCAAATTGAAAAGTTTACAAAAGGAATGTTCTCATTGAGATAGCACTCCGTCTTAAGACGAGAAATCAGCCAGATAATATCTCTCTTGTCAAAAATCCTACTTTGAAACCAATGAGAGTCATTATGCGGCTCAGTTTTAAACAAAAAAAAACACATCTTGAGTATTATTTACAGAATTCACCATCATTAACGTGTGGAAATGTAAAGAGCAATCATGCAAATGAATGAAATGACAAAATATTGCCATTTGCACTGTGTAAAGCCGCCCACGTGATCAGTTAATCACATTTAAATGACTGTGCCCACTCCATCAGAAATATTTATTCAAATTGTCACTATTTGTTTCCTTGCAGTCCGCACATTTCCAACAAATTAGTGAAATTAAAATTAGGCACTCAGTCCTAAAACAGATGCCATTTTCAGAGAAATATCACAGATGTAATCACTAAGACTCTGGACAAACAAGGGAAATATTGTAATGAGTAAAAAAAAAAAAAAATGAACTGCACAAATTGCAGATTCCCATTTGTTCAATCAATTACTGTAAGCCTAAGTTAATTTATGACAAATGTTTGCTGAAACTGGTTAAATATGTCAGATGATAAAATAAATGGGATGAATCTGCTAAGCTGCAGCTGTTTAGAACAGAGTGAAGCCATGTGTGGTTCTTACATTACCATAGGATGAAGTATTGCATAACAACCTCCCAAACATGATCAATATACCCATAACACACATTTCGACCTCGGTCTCTATGATTAAACAACATTAAAAAAAAAAGAAAAGAAAAAAAGAATTAAGCTCACTTGTGCAAACTAGACTTTAAATGTTATTTGATGTCAACATATTTTCATATGATCTAAGCCATTAAACCTTTGACACAGGCTGTGAGAGCTTTTTCTTCTTTTTTTTTCCGAATCTCTTCTCACCTTTTTAAAATTCAATATAAGAAAATGTCACTTTACTTGCAAACACACATTCGTTTATTCCCTTCTCATCGCTGTTCGTCCAGCAAATACATAGATGAATGAATGGAACAGGACTGAATAATGACTTTTGCATGTTTGACTAAGGATTAAGTATGCAGATTTCATGGATCAAAGGATTAAAATCTAAATTTGACGCAGAAATGACTGTGACAGGTTATCAGAATTGTCCTCTGAGCTCAGGTTACTTAAAAAAACAAACATGTCTGCCTGAACAGGATCAGGTGCAGCAGCATTCATTCAGGTGAGTGCCTTTTAAAGTGTGCCACGTATAACTAACACTCACTGATGAGGAAAAAAAAACAAAAACAAAACATAAAATCCCAAGAGTATTTAAGAAGATAAGATACAGTCAAATAAATACATTTTAAATAACGGCCATAAAGACGTGTTTTCACAAAGAGCAAGGCTGGAAAAAACTGAACCGAGGTTGTGCTTGTGTTGAGCATCTCCCAGCAGGCTGTTTGGCCAGCTTGGAGCATGAAAGTGCCGCACCGGTCGGGGGGGACTTGCGGTTCACACGCTGCATAGTGTGTCAAACAAACAATCTGGTGCGAGACCCTCAAACAAGCTTTACAAACAAGTCATGAGATCTGAAAATCAATACCAACAGAAGCACAGAGCAGCAACGTGTCATTAAAGTAAGTGTTTTTGGTGCTTTTTTTTTTTTCTTGCAATGCTGCAGCAGAGTTTTCAAAACAATCGATTTGTGTCACGTTTACAGTATTTTAACTCACTTAACAGTGCAAAAAATTTTTGCATGTTTTCTTTTCTGAGTCACCCAGAGGAAAATATGTTTATCTAGTAAGATTATAAAGAAGATATATCAAGGTGGGAACCTGTTCTGCAACTTTGAGCTGCCTTGCCTATTGCCTGGTGGTTTTGTTTAAAAAAAAACAAAAAAACAAACAAACTTCTATTGCCAAATTTCCTGCGAATGATACTACAAAGACTTAAATACTGAATTACAATAAACCTGCACTCCTGCACCACACTTTATTTTGCTCTCCGTCATTATATTATTGCTGAATTCCAGCTCCTGATTTTTTTTTTTTTTTTTGGCTTCTTACTTTTCACAAGAATTTGTCTCCTTATTTTATTTATACCACGGAGCAATTGAAAGGAGCACCGAGCTCCCACCAGCACATAACATTTGATCTGAACATATTGATGCAGGAAGTTATTAAAGATATCAGAGCGTTACATTAAATAAATCTGAATTTTGCCAAAAATCGAAGGTACAACACAGAAAATTCTTCTTCTCCTACTTCGGTCATTTTCAAATTTTTTTTAGATAATTTTCGATTAGTATTTAAGTTTGTGGAAGAGCTGCTATCGGTGGCTGGCTCGGCCACTGCAGCAGATTCTTCCATCTTTTCATCAATTCAGTTATTGGATCATTTCCTGGCCTGCCAGCGCTCTGAAACAGGCTGGCCAGTGGGAGGACGCAGCCCATCCTACGCAGCCCGGGTCTCTGTGGGAGGAAGTCTGGTTCTTAGGGGTTTATTTCACATTTCCTTCACTCTATTCCTGTTTTCTCAGGTTAGCCTCAAAATGTCTGCATCTGTCTGACAACAAGAAAGAATTTATGATTATTCTGTTCATGTTTTCAGCTGCAAGCATGGACTTAAAGAGCCCAGCTTCCAGTTGAAGTGGTGTGTCGTCAGCATAGATATTCAGAGCAGCCATGCTTCTTGTGATGGTGTGGATGCATGAAAAATTATTTTATGATCTTACACAATACCTAATTTCTGAACATAATAATACTTCCCCATGATAAGAGTGTCTGATTTCATGGATATTGAGTGAACACAATCCCAAAAATATGTTAATGGGAATATGAAATAGAAATAATGGATGCTTCCATGACTACAAAATGTGTCATACTTTATGTTTCCAGGTTTTAGAAATCTCCATGTGGATGACCAGATGACTGTAATTCAGCATTCATGGATGGGAGTGATGGTGTTTGCGCTGGGATGGAGGTCCTATAAGAACGCCAACGGCAGGATGCTTTACTTCGCCCCGGACCTCGTGTTCAACGAGTATGTACAGCTCTGAATTCTTAAATTCAATTATGCTCACTAAAAGGATTTCATTAGGGGGGTGACCGGCATGCTGTGCTCCTCATTATATTTAGAGATCACCCCAAGTGAGCAAGCTGGTGCTTTTATTTCTCTTCTTCTCTATCTCACTCCATCTTTCTCTCATTTGCCTCCCTCTTATTGCACAAACACAAAGACGTACCCAGAATTTAAAAAAAAAAATGTAAAGTAGAGTTGGTTGCAGGCTTTTTAGGACCTTGTTCGTCCAATTTCCTCCTTAGGTGTTCTTTTGTTACTGTGAAATTAAAGCAGGGGAACATTTTTCGGCATTCAGACTCTCGCGGCCCGGCGGAGTGAAGCCTGACTCAGATCTGAATATGAATATTTCAGACAATGAGGGGGTCTGTCTGAGTGTTAGTGGGGGATTGCTACAACCACTGAACACTCGTTCATTTCTATTAAATGTTTACTGCTGTGAATATGTGCTAGTAGGTAATGTCAATCAATTGTTAGTTCCTGATAATATCTATGTGACCTGAATTATATATAGGACACGGGATGTTTTGCAGAATATATTTGAATATTTCATCATATTTTCGGGGTGGGTTGATGTGTTAATGAATCAATTTCCGACTGAAAAAGCATTTTAAGAATTTTAAAAGCATTGAAGGTTTCTCAGTGAACCTGTTAAGAGTTTCCTTCTACTCAGCGGCTAAGAACAATAGCAGGCTAGTGGACGTGATAGTAAGGCGATAGGAAAATTCCAGAATGTGATGGGTGAATGACAAAGAGCACAGCCGCGTGCAAAACAATGCAGCAAAGAAATTTACATTTGTTCGAAGCAATTCAAATCTGTGGCATCTGTGGCATCAATGCTTAACGTATCGCCACTAGTGCTGACACGCAACAAGTAGGAGGCTGCAGGTTCACTGGGAATCAGTTCTTTTGTGCATATTTGATGTTGAAGGTGCTGACAGTCGAACAGGCGTCACACGCTGCCAGATGTTGGTCTTTCCACTTTCAGCCGGTCTTCTGATATCAAAATGCATCGATTTCACAGGGTTGGAGGACCGGGATCTTTCGGAAGCTTTAGGCCCTCGAGTAATGATCTATGTGGAGTTTCCTTGATGACAGAACAGACTTATGATTATGAGCAGCTTTCTGAGAAGCCAAGAAAACTTGTATTTTGATTTGGGAAACATCTGTTCGTATTCCATTCCACATTTGGTTGTGATGAGTGCAATTGTGCAGTTTTTTTGTTTTTTTTTGAGAAAGGTCTTGCTGAAAAGAGCCATTTGTGCTCTGAAAACTTTCACTGAATAATTTTTTAAAAAACATTTGTTTTAACTACTCATTTGAACTATCCATTTGTTGGAAAATGTGATGATTAAGTGAAGGTTTTAGCAAAAAAAAAAAAAAAATCTGTCTAGATATGTAGAAGTGTGGGAGGAAGAGCCCTCCCCTCGGGGAGCTTGAACCGCATCCTGACCCCCCCCCAACTCGCTGCTTTTCTTCTTAATGTTTTTAACATTATAAGATATTTTTTTGTTAACAGTAGTTAGATCCATAGGAAATCAAACTTATGAAAAAAACTTTTCCTGTGCTACTCAGACTTTTTTTTTTTTAATTTCTAAATGCCTGCATCTGGTT
>OMNM01034706.1:0-17039 GCA_900302745.1 Parablennius parvicornis | reverse complement strand
TCCGTTCTACCATTCCTTGTAGGTTTTCTTAGTTGCTTTTGTGCTTTTGCTTAATCCCGGGTTAAAGCTTGAATTTGTTGAATAATGGAGCCAAATTTACTTCTAATTTTGGGAATCACAGCAATAAAATTGCACTTCTAACAATATATCTGATGTCTGCAGTCATTTTCAAGTACAATGAGAAAAAAAATCGAAAATCAAATCAAAGCTCGAATTTTTCTTTGAAAAATCCTACTTTTTTTTCTAGGGCCAAATCGCCCAGCCCTAGCTCAGCCTCATTTTTTCGCTCATCTTCCCTCACTCCTCAGCACTCTCACTCTCTTTAAAAAAAAAAAAAAAAAGATTTTTTGCTCCCAGAGATTTCAAAGGGTTTCATTTTTCCATTAGACAATGATCTTTCAGATTTAACTTCAGGAGCATAAGTAAACAGTTATTGAAGATGAAAGGAAGCATTGTGTGATGAAGGAAAAGGTCTTGACATACACTACCTCTCCGTCTCTGCTCCAGGCGGAAGAGAAGTAAACAGTAAACAACAAGAATCTGATGCGGTGTCAACATAACTTATTTACTCAAAAATCCCCAAAGTAAAGAACAAATAGTGATGAAGCGTCTCCTCAGAGAAACTTCTTATAAACCACTCAGTCAATTTATTTGTCAAATCCTAACATGCTGAGCACAATGCAATTTGTGTGTCAGTCTTTTTGATGAGTAAATGTTATTTGGCTCAGTTGGTAGAGTGGTTGTCTCCTAAACGAGAAGGTTGCAGGTTTGATTCCCATCTCTGAATCCCAAACTGCCTGTTTGCATGCAGTGTGAGAGTGAGTGGTTGGTGGTGGTTGGAGGGGCCGATGGCAGCCTTGCTTCCGTCAGTCTGTCCCAGGGCGGCTGTGACTACATATGTAGCTTACCACCATCGAGTATGGAGTGAATGATTAATGCAATGCAATGTAAAGTGTCGTTGAGTGCCCAGAAAAGCTCTATGTAAAACCAGTGCATTATTATTATTATTTATGTGCTGAATTATTTTAATATAACATCCCCTAGTAGCAAATGAAGCTATGGCTCAGTCAGTAGAGCAGGTTGTCTTCAAATCCTAATCTTTATGGTTTGATCCCCCATCTCTCAATATGTGTCCTAGTATTGTGCACTGACCACTCCCAATGCTTTTTGAATTTTGCATGTCGGCTGTCACCACTGGTGTGTGTGAGTCATGTAAAGCATGTTGACTCAGTAAAATCCATCATACCATTTCATAACGTATCGTTAATATATCACATCCATCATGTTGTTTCAGGCACAGTTCACATCACTTGGAGGGTACTTTCTGTGGATTTCACGCCAAGAAAACACTGTAAAACTTTGACAATGTGCTCATGAGCCATTCTGTGGTGGGTTTACATGTTTCCTTTTGGTCTGAAATCATGTGTTTGACGTGACTTTGGGACTGTGAAATTACCACGAGGTGTGATTATGACTGCGTTTGACTTTGTTTCATTGAGTTTGCCCTATGATAAACTCGTGACCTGCCGACGACAATGCATTTGTGCCTGGATCTTCTCCAGACCCACAATCACCTGTAGGCTTTTTTCCAAGTCAATGCTTTTAAAATATGTTAATGTTTCTTATTATCTGCTGGTTTAAGTAGAGTAAATCACCCTTGTATATGAATTTAACCTCATAAATCTCTTAAATGATTAAAAAGATTAAACTGAAGCCAAACAAATGCTGCAGCCATATTTTTGTCATATGCCCTATCTGTTGTTAACGTCGTGTTAAATGTCTCTTACTTTCCATTACTCCTCTCTTCATCCGTCCCCACCCTGGTGGACCACAGAGACAGGCACCTCTACCTGCTTCATTATGTGTCTTAGCGTGAGACTAGCCTTTTCTGTTTTGCTCTGACTCCCTCCTGGGGCGATCCAATCCTCCTCCCTCGTGAACCCCACTGCTAAAAGTCAGCGGTTCAGGCCTCCGTGGACAATATCGGGGCTGTTGTCCATCTGTCACAGCAAAGCTTGCCAGAACCACACATACTGATCACTGGGCACAGCGAAATTATCATTCAAACGTTCACTGAAGCTGGTGCTTAAAGCCTATACAGCAGCAAGTCCACTGTGATTAGACCACAGCACAGATGAAAGACAGCTCACACTAAGTTAGCTGCTGTAGGGTGTTCTGACACTAAAAATAACCTGGTGTGAAGCTATGAGTTCTGCAGCTTATTAAATTATCCTCTGAAATAATTAAATGGTTAAACCCTTACTTTGTTATAACTGTTCCAAAGACGATGAGAAAAAAAATGCCAATGTGCCCCCCCCGCCCCCCACCACCAAAAAAAAAGGTTTAATTACAGTTTCTTAATAGTTTGGCAATATCTTAAAAATTTTTGTGTGCAAATGTATGTTTTTATGTGTCGTGCGGGTTTTCAAGCAGGCACTCTGAGCTATGCCAAAGAGCCTACTGAGAGAGCACAGTCATCTAATCTGAGATCAAGCAGCCTTGGACATATCCTCACTGTTTTCCACTGGGAGGAGAAAGGAAAGCCAAATCCATCCATCCAAACCACTTGTTCTTCTTCTTTCTACTTACACACCACTTTCTCGCCTGCATCCACTCGATCATCTTAAAATTTCCTTCACTTGTCAATCTAAACTTTCCTATACAGGATTTACATCGCTGTAAGCACACAGAGGATTACAGCCACATGAGCGTAAGTATGTGTATATATATTTCTATATAGCATTATGACCATGAAGATAAAGTACAAACAAATATTAGTTTGCTTGCCTGGAGATAGACTGAACTGCAGGCTGACAGGTAGCCTTCAAACAAGGCCAACTATAGAGTGTGTGCTCTTCCACACAAAGGCCTGACGGCATCTTGAAGAATGAGTTTAGATGAAATTCTGAGTCGTGTTGACAGCACGCAAATCCGATGAGTTGTCATTAATGATTCACAGCGGGTCTGGATTTGCTGGAGGTTGCTGCCAGATGAATGAGGCTATTTTCCAGTAGCTCCAAGGTTAGTGAGTCCTTACTGAACGCACTCCTGGGGCTAACTCAGTTCTATCATTACAGGATCCTGCTGCTAGCTAAGTTGCTGCACTCAACCTAAGGCATGCCATCCATTCATCCATCCGGAGACATGAGGGCAGGTGATCGGACAGAGACTGATTCATAGTTACTCATTCAAAGACTCATGTCTTCTTGTTTTATTGCATTGATGAGTTTGTATTGAATGTTATCACTCTTTCAGTTCTGACAATGAACATTGGACACTGGTATTTCGCTTTTACTATGTGTTTTATAATTCTGAAGTCCACACGTCTTCTGTTATGTTTCTGTAGATATTAATCTCTCCGAAATACATTTGTAGAATTTAGACAACTTCACCATTACACATTCAATCAAAACGAATGTGTAGATTTTCAAAAATGTCAAACTATTCCTGTGAGACAAAAGAGAAGGAATTTAAGTACTTTTTTAAATTTTGTACTCAAGGATTGACAGTAGAAACATACCAGCTAATGCTTAGGCAACCAGCAGCTATATTATTAACCTAAGAATGTTCACCTAAGTCTTGCTATTTGACTCCCACTCATCCATGTTTTCTTCTGTTTTTCAATTGTTGGGTAATGTTTTGGATCATAATGTCTCCACAACCTTCCACTCCTCTTCATCCTTTCCCCAAATTTGCAATCACTCAAACAGTCTTCAATCAACAATCAGTCACCTGAGCTGTTTCATGTATTTTATTCGTACTCTATATCTCTATTTTCCATGTTTCTTCATCTCCGTTGAGGGTTTTGATCTGTTACATCTAGTCAATTATATTGTGCCGCTCTTTAAGAACATTAATATGGTGTGGGTGAGCTGCAGACATACAAGAGGAGAGGAAAACATATTATTGCTTTACAACTCCCTAATAAAATACATTCACTCACTGCATCCACACACATACACGCGTGCAAGCGAGCACCATTCTTTTTTATTAATTTATTGTGAATTTTGATCCATTTTCTGTTCTATAGGCTAATTCATCACTCAGATCAGATGTCTAACGTTCATTGATGTGGGAGGAAAATAAAAGCACAGATTTTAGAGTGTGGTAATTCCATTTCCTTTACACTCCATATCTGCTCTCAGCAGGGCACAGCACCACAGGGGAGCCATGAATAAAGGGATGAGGAAATAGCCGTAAGAAGTGGCAGTTACTTATGAACAGGTCTTTCACTCTTTTACCAAGGACATACGGTCCAGCAGGTGCTGGCACATATCAGTGAGAAAAAAAAAATGTTGTTGACCTCTTTTTGAAAGCACTTAATAAATTCACACCAATGCATGTAACCCCTTTAAAATGATCCCACACTTGCAGGAAGAGGAATAAATTCTCAACTAAGAAATGACTAAAAAGAGAAACATCTTTGCCATCTCTTCATAAATTGGGTTGGTTTGAATTATAACAGGTTGCGAACATGATTGGACTTGTTCGTCACAGATTTAATACAAATACATGACATGTTTGACTGAATCTGTCCAAACTTAGTTTTATAAGAAGAGTGATAGCCTCAATCTCCAGACGCGGTGATTGGTATGTGCTTTAGAAAAAAAAAAAAGTGAAAAGATAAATGAGTAAACCTGAGTAATGAATCTTCGTGTCAGATGTGAAATGAAATGATAGAGGGTGACGAAAAGCAGTGCAGATCTGTATGTGGGTCAGACAGATTGTCTCTGTGTCCGTCCTGAGGTCCCCGAGGGGTGAACTGCTGTCGCTGCCCATGTTTACACAGAGCCTCCACCTCGGGGCTCAGCCAGCCCACCTTATTCACATCAAGTCGTGTAAAAGACTGGATGAAGGAGACCATAACAAAAAGATCTACGTTTGAAATAAAAACAAACTGCGACTCAGAGTTTAAAATGCGGGTTTGAGCAGTCCAAATTTTACATTTCGATGAAAAGAGGCTAACATAAATGACAGATTTCAACTTTTAAAACATTAGAGAGAGTCCCACTCCCTGTGATCTTCACATAATCTAATCTCTCCAAAGGTACAGTGGCATGTGTTTCCATCCCTTCGTGACTCTTTTTACATAATCAGAGCCACTTGACCCAGCATCTCGTTCTGCGCCTCCTCACTTACACAACTCTCCCACCTACGACACTCTGCATCTTCCATGTCCAAGAATCATGAAGCCAAGAAAGAGAAGAGTGAGAAACAAGAGCGATGATACTCTGAAGTCAAATGTATACATAGCTGTCTGGTACTTATGAGTAATAAGCAGCAACAGAGCTTATGAGTAACTCGCTGAGTCAAACGTGCTTGTTCAAGTCCAGCAACAGTTTGTTAAACCACAACGCTTCACCTGCTGACTCTCCCCTAATGTAGTGAGGTGGGAAAAATCTAATATGTGATGTGACAAATCTGAAACCATTTAAAATTTGCAGAGCTCCTTGCTGCATTTTTTTTTTTTTTTTTTTACAACCCACACCTTTTACTCTCATCTTTTCAACCTATCGTCTTATTTATTGCATCTTTTCGACACCAAAAGACAACTCAAATGCCACAAATAGCTGGTCGGGACTGGGGCTGGTGGAACTGGGTCAAAGGGGTGAAAGTCAGCCCTCATCAATCTGGAGGATTCTGTCAGCAGGTTGCCTGCAGCCACTCCTCTGCCAACAACACTGGCCCTCTAAATGACGGTGCCTTGACAACCTTGCACCAATCAGACACTGTTCCCGTGACCCCACGAGCTACCTGGAGCACCAGCGGAGGTAGAGACAGACTGATTACACAGCCTGTCTCCAGGTCATTATACAGCCTTGTCTAATCCTGCGTGCCCCTTCATCTCTCTCCCACTTGCTTTTCCTTACACCCCTTTGCAGACAGAAAGGCCTCCGACCCTCAGTGCAGTTTTGGTAAATAACACAAGCGCCCTTTGAAAATAGGAGTGACGGCAGAATTGGAGGAGAGCGAGGTGAAGGAAGAAAGACGTGAATAGACGAGGAGGACAGGTTAACAGAGCCTATCTCGATGCGGTGAAACCAGAGTGGGGGGGTGAAAGAGGTGCAATGAGTACAGATAATTGGAAAGGACATGAAGTAGAGTCAAAGGGAAAAGGAGAGAGAAAGAAAGAGATGAAGGATGAAGTGTGCTCTGCTACATGCTCTACAAAGTGTGTAATATGGTCGCAACAGAGTTGGTGGCAGATCTGGGTGAGCTCTTATCAGTCTTTTTCCATATCAATCTACCAACTGCTGCTACAAGATAGACGTCCCTGACCTGAACCAACACCCTTAATGTGAGTAATAAACCACTACTTCTCTAACTTACTTTTTCAAATATTTGAGGCCCTATTGAAATAGGGGGGTAATTACTCTGCACAGCAGCACACTGCTGGGATCAGCATGGCTTAAAGTCACCACACCCACTGGAAAAATAGTAAATATTAGCAGTAATCACTCTTTGGTTCTTTGTTGTGAAGTCGATCCTCACACCAAGCATCCAGCTTCATTCTTTGATGTCCTCAATATTGTTGGTGTGAAATTAATTTTGCCGCCTGTGAGACTTGGGTGACAAATCAAATTGTGTTTTTTATCGTTAACAAAACCCACATGTACACCTGCAACAACACACACAAAATAAAACTGCACATTTTGCACCCTGTGAAAAGTTATGACGACGGCAGATTCAATTGAAGGTGTGTTCAATTCGACTTAGATATTTAATGAGGCATATTGATCTTGAATGTTTCCCTCTTACTTCTGCTTTCTTCTATTAATCACCACAATAAAAACAAATCCACGACATAGATGAGAGACATATATTTGATCGTAAAAGCAACAGTGTCTATCTTTTAAAGTGCTGTTTGTGCATTATTGCACACAAATGCCTCCCGACTGTCACCAACACTACACCCATCATGACTGTCGCTGGCTGTCCTCTGCAGTGATGAATAATAGATGGTGCCAGTACAGTAAGAATCAAAGGCACAGCAATGATAGATGAGTGTTACATGCTGCCATTGGTTCTTTATGTGAATGTCGGAGGTATTTCCATGCCTGTCTGCAGCTCTCAGAAACAATGACACTCTGTCAATGTCCTGTGCATCTTTTATGTGCATATACTGTTCCCCACTACGTAATTATTTCCTGCCCGTCCTCCATTTTCCTCTTCCTCCATTCCTCCACATCTGCAAAATAATAACATAGACAGAAGCTAAATGACTGGGGCATCCATTTAGATGCGCTAATGGTCTGTCTTAAATGAAGGCACCGATAACTGTTTGAGGCATTAGTCTTCCAAATGAAAGTATTTGTAAAACACTAAATGCTTCCATGGTTTACTTAGTGTGACAGGCTAACAGTTCTTGGTCCATTACATAACTAAACTGATCATGTTGTTACATCTTTTTGGCTATAATTCAACAGACAGAAAATAACACGGGCTCATGTGGACAAAAAGGTGCAAAGTTGCTTAAATGAGTCAGATTTCATTGAGGGTTTTCTGCACAAAGACATTGACTGTCAACATTTCAATCTGAGGAGTCTTCATGAGCTGAACAGTGCTTGAATCTGACTAACAACACATTTCTGAATGGATTGTCCACCAATCTTAGTCTCAGCACATAGTGGAAATAGTGACTTTTGCATGCAAGAATACCCATAGAGATAAGACTTATTTATGATTGGATCACAAGCAAACCTCTAAAGGAAAACCAAAAGATACTCAGTTCTGCTGACTTTGTCCAACTTTGTCAATAAATATTTTGTGGCTTGAGTATATGGATTCAGGCAATCTCTCTCTGCAGTACATTTTAACAATCACTATTGCTGTGACTTGTGGCCACAGTGTCTGCTGTTCAGGAAATGTTATACAGTGTCCTGTTAAGGTTTCCATGTTTGTGTTCGTAACAATGTGTGCATGCACTAAACAGACACTGCAACACCACCCTCACATATATGCAGAGAAAAGTGAAGAGGGATTATTGATTTTAGTGGAAAAGAGGAGGCTGATAACGGATGTGTGAATTTGTCATCCAGGGAGAGCCTTGGAGGGAAATGGCCAGTGCAATCATTGGCAACGAGGGGCCTGTAGGGAGGCATTCACACACATAAACACACGCATACACTTCTTTATAAAGACAGAGAGGAGAGGAGTCATGAGACAAAGACGGAAGGAAACGAAACTGGATACTCAGGACTAATGGGTCAATGACTAGATGTCTAATTTGTTTTATACAAACACCAACCACAACTTCGACCAAACACCAGCCAAAAGCTATTCGAGGTAACAGCTGGTTCCAGCCCGTGTTTCGGAAAAGGCACCATCAAGCAGCACCATGCGGATGACAATCTGATCATGATAAACAGTCACACCGTACAATTATAAGCACAACAGGTGTCTGATGTAGACATGGGGCATGCAAAGTGAATCACTGTGTATTAAGCTCATGCTGTGCCAAAAGAGGAATAGTCTGATTGTCTTCTCTTTGGTTTCACAGTGGAACACAAAAAAACAATAACATTGACAGAAACATGCTTTTGAAACACTGTTTTATTAGGTCAACTCAGTAATTAAACACATACAGCTGTGCTTGTAAGCAAGGACGTATCAGAGAGAGAGAGAGAGAGAGAGAGAGAGAGAGAGAGAGAGAGAGAGAGAGAGAGTGCCCCATATATTTTGCCATAGCCCTGGGGGCTGGGCACATGCACCCCCAGCATTGCAACCTACATTTTACACCCCTCCTTGGAAAAAAGAAGAAGAAAAAAAAAAAAAGTGTCCTGAGCCCAAATTCAATCTGTTTCTTGTGACACCATTGTCTTTTTCACTCTGTGCCAGCATTGCAAACATCGCTGCCGGGTCCCCTAAATGTGCGCTGATGTGCTGTTTGTCTTCATGTACTCGTGTTGACTGCAAGTACATAAATTACTGGTAAGTAAACATGTAGACATGCGGCAAAAAACAGATAAACAAATCATGAAACAAGCGGCGGCACAGTCAAACTGAAATGTATGTAAATTTTTGGTATGTGCAGCATTAGGAATTATTATAGGACTATTGTATGCTTTCACCTGTATTGTTTAATGACACACATGCTGATGTGAACGCCTTTTTTTGTTGTTGTTATGAATGTTTCATCAGCTCAATTCATATGAGGGACATATAAAAGTAAAATTATATTTGCTTATTGTTATTTTCTCCTTCCTCCCCTTTCTTGGGATGAACCTCCGTCACACTTATCGCCTCGGCATCTGCATTGTAAATTGAAATGAACAAGGGCAAAGCATTAGGATGCAAATTAAAGACCTTCAAAAAGCAGCCAAAAAAAAAAAATAATGATAGGGAGAAGGAAACCAAGGGGGCATTTAGCAAAGTATTGAAGTTTTGCTTGGCTGCCTTTTATGAGGCTCTCATATTCCACAACTTCTGTCAACGTGTTGAAAAAAAAAAACATTAGTCCAATTTACAAATATTGTTTGAAAGAAAGGGTTTTTGTTTCCTTGCTAATATTGACTCATTTGCAATAATTGTTTGTTCAGTGAAATTCATAAAATAATCCACCATAAGCACATTTAACTCCTCCTGTTGTTTGAACTGGTATGGGTGGATTCATTCGTTTTGGAGGTCTGCGTGACAGTGGTTAGAACTCCCGACTAACAATCCCTGGTCTGATTCCATGCCGAAGCTTCAGTGTTTGGAGTTTGCGTGTCCTTCCAGTACACGGGTCGGTTTACGTTGGCTAGCTGCCACATTCCAGATACATAAATGTATGGCTCAACGTGAACACCCGCCAACCCGCCAAGAGCGGGTGTGAAGCTGCTTTGGCCTGTAAATCAGCCAATATTATTCACCACGGTGGGGGGTGGAATATTTCCACCCTCTCAGCCCTTTTATAATCTTTAACACACTGATGAACCCTGTACAGGAGGAACTATAGGCCCTATGAACACTGGCTGCTGACTGCTCATTAGTTTTCTCATTGCTAATTTTGGATCAGTTCCAGATGTTGCCAACCTTTGGCATTGTGGACGGAGAGAAGTTTGGATTTTGGGAAAGATGTGGAAGTTGTGATGTGCAGTCATGCAGATTTTCTTTTCAGTCCAATGCCAAGTAGAACCAAAGTTTGTATGTTAAAAATGTGCGTTTAACTATATTTATTTGTATTTGTCACATTTCATTTCATTATGTTTATTTTTGGTATTAATGTGTGTGTTGACATATAAGAATTAAATCCATTATATATGTCACCACACACATTAACACCAAAAATAAACATGGTAAAAATGAAACGTGGAGCAAATACAAATAAATACAGTTAAACGTAGTGTTAAACCTAATGTTACAGACTGTAACATTAGGTTTGCGTTTAACTGTATTGTACTTCACTCACAACCTTGTCCGTCCACTGCTCTGTTACACAATATTAGTTCCCACCTGAGTGTTGTGGGTCGGAGCTCATTCACAAAAAAAAAACAAAAAAAAAAAAAACTTCACTCACACATTTGTCCGTCCCCTAATTGGGCTGTACATACAACACTCAGGTAGGAACTAATGTTCTGTAACAGAGCAGTGCAAAAACCAAACACAAACCAAAGGAACATCTGACTAAAACCATTAATTTAAAAATATATGTCACCACACACATTACCAACAAAAATAAACATAATAAAATGAAACATGTGTCAAATTCAAATGAACACAGTTAAATGCAAATACCTGAGTGTTGTGGGTACAGCCCAATTAGGGGACGGACAAGGTTGTAAGCGAAGTGGGGAGAGCAAGTTTTTGTTTTGACAGGAGCTGCTAATGAACACAATAAAAACTTTCTTGTCGCTTGGCAATCAATTCAGCACGGAAGGGAGAGGGAAAAAGCTTAAAGAGGAACCTAAATTAAGTGTAACCAGACTAACCCACTGCCTGGGAGACGTGGATCCGAACAGGTTTTCACGGTTACATAATGTTACAGAAACATGGCGGACCCGTAGTGGTATGACTCGCGGACCGTATTCTAGATTTATTGTCCATATCGGTAGTTGTGTAGTTGAGACTCACCCCTGATAGCATCCAACGCGTCATCAGTCCAGTCGGATTCTCTCGATTTTTTTTCATGTGTGTTTTTGTTCTCTGCACACTTGTCTGCGTGGTTTCATTACAAAAACGAGCAACAGCGCCATCCTGTGGCTTGGCATACTAACTAAATCGTTGTCAGTGTGTGCAGCTGCAGTGTAAACGCAACACGGATTAGGTGTTGTCATGTGAAATGTTGTCGCGTAATATGTCTAGTAGTGAAGCTTGTGGTACAATTAGCTTGAACATTGGTGTGGAATCTGAATGCTTTGTAAATTATTGCAAATAGTTACAAAGAGAAAGGCCGTTTCTCTCTCAAATCCAACGTTAGTTTGGCCAGTAAAGAAATGAAAGGACCGATGGGGGCAGAGGCCTCGAAGGAAGTGAAGCCAGCTTCTAACTGGAAGCTTGCTGGTTTGAATCTCCAGACTTTTGGAGGAGAAATTACGAGCTAATAAATCCCTGAATAACTAGATGCTGTACAGTGACTCCTCATATCTCACTGTACCATTTGACAAAGAGAAAACATTTCTTATATTATATTGGGTTACTGTTTTACTCCCATCATAAATAGTAGAGTCACTAGAGGTCACGATAAATGCTGTAGATATAAACTATATTAAGCTCCAGCTCTGGATGTTTTTTTGTCCTGTTCTACTGGGTGACGCATCTGCCTTTGATTTCCTGCTTTAACAGACTGTTTGTCTTGTGAAGATATACAAATGATTATCTTAATCAAACAGTGTTAAACACGAGTCGGAAAAATGGGAGCGTGATCTATACATCCTTTCAATTGTGTTTGCGTTCTGAAAGTTATATATCAATTTAAGCTTTGCACAATTATTGTGCTACTATATCGTTATACATTAGCTTCAGAGAGCTCAAATAATAGATTTCATGATGTAATGTGATAATTAAACATTCCATTTACCAACATGAAGTGGGAGCTCATTAGAAACAGCGAAACGCTGTCAGCGAGCAGCTTTCAACTGTTACTGGCAGAAGGTTTTTTTCTTTTAGTACCTTTATAATTTATATCTAAATGGCTTTTTCATGACACGAACAGAAACGCATCGTATAATGAGGGATCGGCTGGTAATCCAATTCAAATGAGGTTCGCGGCGGCATACATTTTACGCGGGTTTTGATTTATTGTTTTCAAAAACTCATTCTGCACTCATCTCTCTGTGTACATGTAGCACCTTTTGTTTACTGCAGCTATCATGTCTCTGTCAATCACACCGGAGTTATGCTACTCTCAACAAATGCAATAGGCACCAAAGGTGGAGGGTGGAGAGTCAGCGAGAGAAAGACTCACCATTTCTCCCCTTTCATGTTTCCTGTCTCTATCTATACCTCTCGGCGTGACAGTAATTGCTGCCAGCAGGTAACACGTTCAATTAAACGTGTTATTTCTTTGATACAAGCAATGCATGTATATTCCCTGATAGATTTGATAGAATTTCAGACATTTAAATATCGTGAAAGGCACCAACCTGCATCTTTTCGCACTAGCTTAAAAGCACTAAAGTGAAATTCAATGTCTTTTTTTCTCTCTCTATCTCTCTCTTTTTTCTTTTTTCTTTTTTTTTTGCAGGAAACCGTGTACTGCTTTAACAGTCAAGAGAAGCAATTATAAGCTGGCAGTGGGTTAACTAACACCCGGTGGTGCAAAATCGATGAGCGGCATCCTGCTTGAACTAATCACAGTACTGAGGGTGAAGCCAGCCGGTAGACATGAAAAGTACAGGCAGCAATGACAGGGCTAATGGTTTGGAAAATACTACTGATGAATGAGGAGAAAAGGTTGCGACTTCGTCTTTGCCCTCTTTTATTTACCTTGCTCCTGGGCACCATGATAACCTGAATTATGCACTAAAGCTTTAGTTGGATGACATGGCTCAGAGGGTGGTTGGATTGATGGTAAGATAGATTTACATACCCTTATGAATGCCACAATACTTCAGGCTTATATTCGTGGCAGACCAAGGAAAGACATCGCTGCTTTCAGCAGGTAATGCCCGAGCAAACTGGCAGTTGTTTTTTGTAGACATTAAGCCCGACTGTCATTTAGACAAAATGACTCAATACCATTTTCTCAAATGTCTTCTATGTAAATTACTGCTTAGAGCCTGTGAATCACTTTTTTTTTCTCTCTCTCTCTCCACTCACTCCACCGAGTAGCTCCATTTTTCATTTTGGGAGCAACGAGCAAGCTAATGGAAGCTCTCAGCATTAACAAATACGACCACTGAAGAATTTTCTATTTGCATCAGGTCATTGTTTGATCCATAAAAGAAAGGGAAAATGATGAAGGAGCAGGAGCAGAGGGGGAAAAAAAAAAAGTCCTCCTTTCCCATTGAAGACAGCAGACTTGGCAAAAGAGTAAACAATGCGGCTCTGCATACAGCTTGGAGACTTCATGGAGCCATCACCATGGCAACCCCATTTTCTAGTCATATCTTTAATGAAAAGGTAATGAGAGAAACATAACAGTCCCAACTTCATTACCGGAGTAAGATTCAGTAATAAAAACTAAATCAGAGCGTCTGTCATTTGAAGGAGCAGCAGCAGCAGCAGCAGCAGCAGGTCTGCAGTACGTAGCAGTTACAAAAACAGACTTCGGTCATTTAGACTGAGGAGACATATGCATGGTCAGATGCTGATCAGATCTCATATACCTACTCATTTCACTGCATCAACTAGGAAGGAGATGCCAGAGGTGTGAAGTGAAGATCTTACTATGAGCTACTAGTTTTAAATGATGGTACATTCCAACTGCATTCAGCTCAAGCTGGCCAACTAGTATAATTCAAACACTGACACCTTTTACGTTGCTTCACGTGCTTGTTAGTAAACAGTTCTATTTACATACTCACGGAAAAATATCCATTCACACCAAAAGTGAATTTCATTTCAACACACATCTTTAAATGTCCCATATGATGCAGTTTTTCAACAATTTCACGAAGGCGTCAGAGGTCCAACGACATTGTATTCAAAGTGTATTTTCTTAAATCCAGCCCTGGTCCTGAAATTCAGTCAGGCTAAACGTCCTTCTAGTGAATTCTACTGAGAACAGGCTGTTTCTGTGTCTGTACAATGAGCTGTGTCCGTCCACACACACCTCTCAGGGAGAAGATCAGTGTTGCCAGATTTCTACCAGATTGGGCAGATTTGCCCGTTTGCGTTACCTTTTGTTGTTGTTTATTTATTCCAGTTTTCAGCTTATCACATGTTCTTTATTACGCATCTCATAGTTTTATGGTTTCAACATGAGTTTCTACAGAGGTTGAGATCCAGGCTGGATTTTATTAAAGTTGCTAGGTTTTATGTTGTGTTTGGGTTGGAGACATCCTGGACATGTTACACATCTAAACCCTTTATCTTTCCCAAACGCAGCTTTAGCGATCACATTTGTCAACCATTCTTGACAATTCTAGTGTTTAACAGACTGGCTTCAAAATCTGAATTGTTTTGTGCAAAGCAAGGCAAGTGAAACAGGAAGTCTCTGGTCAACATGTCAGTTTTGTTCAGTTTTCAAAATGAAATGTCTTTTGTCAAAGTGCTATGCTTCTGACCCCCTGCTAGTGTGAACTGCCATCATTAACCCATGGTGCCTAGAGGAAACCTGTGGAAACACAGACACAAACCCTCAAACCTATAGATAGAGGCAACATGAAGATACCATTTAACCTGCCATACACGTTTCTGAAAAACAGAGTACACAGAGATAACCAACACACAGGAAGAACATGAAAACTCGGATTAAACCCAAACTCGGAATCAATCCGGGGAATTCTCACTGTGAGAAAAGAGTGCAAACCACCTCACGAGTGCCGCTTCAGTAGTGACGAAATGTTCTGAAATGTCACAATTTTAATGCTGTGAAAGTAGCTAACAGTGCAACTATGTGTTATGACAACTTTCTTTCCCCCATAGCATTTAGGCACGCCATAATTACAGTCTTTCGGGGGTGATGTTACTCAAATAAATGGAACTGCAATAAAATCTGCAAGAAACTCATCTGTGATTAGATTTTGGCGACACTTGAGTTAAGCTGAGAGAAAGACTTTGGTTTTGTTTAAACATAAGTAAACATGCTCAGACTCAAGTCACTGTGAAGATTTTAATGTATTAAAAACGTCAATATTTGCGTAACTGCAACTAAATGGGAGTCTGCATATTAACATTTCCTCATTACAGAGAGCAAATTTAATTCACTGCAATTACGCCTCCTTCAGAAACTATTTGCTGTTGCAATTTACGAGGCAGACTTGAGTTGTGTGTTCATGGAGTTTATATGCAGCAAACAGCTGACTGCTGCAGTGAAAAAAAAAAAAAACAACAACACCAAGGTCAACAGAACAGTAAATCGAGGCTATAAAACTAAAACAATGAGCTAAGAGACAATGAAACAAAGAACTGAGAAAAGGAATGTCTCACAGTGAGAAAGATATCCAGTATTACCTGTGGCATATGTGATTGATAAATGTGAAAATAATCATTAGTGTCATTTTGATAAAAAATTTTCTATCTACTTTATGAAACAATATCTATAAAAATAAATAGCTGTTTTGCGTCATTTGAGATTATACAGACACCGTCTGTTGAACGTACATTAAATGCAAGGCTGCTATGAAACAGCATAAGACATGCCTTTTTTTTTCTTGTGGTGCTTCGTTCATCCATTACATACATATTTGACAAAGAGGTTATTACGTACATGAGAGGTTGGGGGGGGTGTAAAAAAAAAAAGAGAGAGAATTTCAAATGATCGAATCCTCCCGGACAGTCTTTGCATTTTTGCAGCGGGCTGCTGATCGCCTCTTTGCATTTTACACAAGAATCTCGTGTTCGTCTTGTTTGTTTAATTGGATCTGAACTCTGAAAAGAGGTTGCCCTCCGGAAAATGAGATGTGGTCCCCCTCCAGCCGCCCTGTAAGGTAAATATGCGTCACATTTAAATCCACATCTCGCTGCGGCAGTTTACCTTGTCGTCCTCGCCTCATTATCACAGTAACCTTGTGATCTAGGCGATTTTTCAGCCGTAATGATGCATGATATTCTGAAAGTAATTTTAATCTGGACCAGGGAGATGTGGCTGCCAGGTATCAAAGTCTTTGGCTGCCTTCAGCAGTGCTCACAAGCCATACAAAGTCCACCAGTAGCCAGCCTCCCTCACCTCCTCCCCCAACAGCCCTCAGACATCTTCCATGCATAATTAGGTAGAGTCCTCTGAGAATAGCAGAGATTTTTCTTTTCTTTTTTCTTTTTTTTATTAAGATGAGGATTTTAAAGAAGCACAACGTAATATGTTATGTTATTTCAATGAGAAGTGGTCCCTGTTGGAGTCAACGAGAGGCCCAACTGATCCCCTGTCATAATATCACCCAGATTTTGGCATTTTGTCAAGCAGTGTTGAGATTTATTCGAACGCTCCTGCAATTTAATTTTAACAATCTCTCTTTGAGTGCAAGCAAACGGGCCGGAATGCTAACTGTGGCGATACCAGGGCCAGCTGAATGGTAAGCCATTGCCAAAATAAGAAGAATGATAAGAATGGTGCCCTAGGCTACAACCCAGATCTGCTATGAATACATTCAAGGATAATTGTGCGCAGTGAGTGGACCGACTGTGTTTACAAAGGCGCATTAACGCCGAAGCCAAGACAGTGCAGGAAGGAAGAATGTACAGAGCGACAGAGGGATCCGTCTGTATGAATACATTCTTTCCTCATTGTCCTCTCAGACAGGAGGATCATTACTGGCTGGACACAAGCTCTGGCAGCACCAGCCTTCATTATTATGCAGCGGCCGACACAGGTTTAACAAAGAGAAATTTGTCTAGCATTTGTTTATCTGAAAGACCAGAGTCTGGCACCGCAGTGCTGGCAGGGGCAACAGCAGGCTTTAGGTGGAAAGACACTCAAGTAAGTTAGCGGTTGCTCACAACCCTGAAGCCCTCCCTCC
>OMNM01034704.1:0-11572 GCA_900302745.1 Parablennius parvicornis | reverse complement strand
TTATTAGTTCTATGGTGTTTGTGAAAGAGGAGAGCATGATAAAAGTGAAAAGTTATAAGATCTGTTGCAGAGGATTCTAGTTCTTTGCTGCAGAAAATTGAAATGTGGAGCGAGCAAAAGGAGGCACGGGCTTTTTGTATGACAAGATTGATTAATCGATTGGAAGATAGACTAAGATTTGTGTTGTGAATGACAAGGGACTGATATAGAGTAGTTTTGTGAAATGAAACCAGTAAGTTTGTCTTTTGGTGGCTGATTGCAATCATAATTGGCTGATAGGTCCAAATCCAAAAGTAATATGAAAAACTTCCCTCAGTAGCTTTTTTCCATTGCTGCTGCCACCAAGGACATTTAAGGTTTAATGAAGCCACAAAGGCAGAGTTGAGAGTGCCATTAAAAAAAAAAAGAAAAAGAAAAAAGACTATAATGAAATATATTGTCAGTGTCCTTGAAGTCATGCTGTAACAAAACAATTAATATTTAATCTGAGGCCCCGCTTACACGACATTTCAAGTGAAAAGCATTGTTTTCGTGTTTTTGTTTCAGGAATTGTTTGTGTTTACATGGCAACATTTTTTAAATGCTGTCTGTTTCTAAGGAAACTTTGAAAAAGATGTAGTTAGCATACCAGGCTATGATTTGGCGCTGTTGTTTGTTTTCATAATGAAACCACACATGTGCACCGATATCAATGTACGATAAACATTAACAAAGGAGACTGCACTGACATTTGTATGTATAGACAACATAGTTGGATTGATACCCCAGGTGACCGTCAACTATAAAACTATCAAGTCCCAGGTGAATATGGACTGGGAGTCATGAGACTCTGGAGGCCGCCATTGTTGTTATTGTACGTCTATTCAGACATGTGCAGAAGAACTATTTACGTCGCTATGCACAGTAGTGTCTTGCCCAATTTCCACAAAAAGTTTCACTTTTTGAGCGGTTTTCCAAAAGTGGTGTTTTCTGTGGCTCCGAGCACTGTCGTCGTATAAACAGACAACCAAAACGCAGTGAATGTTTTTTTTCTTTTCACTTGTAAACATTCTCGTTTAAATGGGGCCTGAATTAGCTTATGTGCCCGGTCCGCTCTCCTTTCCACGATCAACCAATCACTGCAAATCAAAGCTAGCAACATGTCATTGGAACCATTTAGTGATAAAGTGTAGATTGATTGACAGGCTGGACGCAGCAATCATGATGTGATGACTCTGCACTTCTTTACCTCAAACACGATTCTTGGATCTGATCCCCAGCACAGCCAGAAGTCCTTTTCCACGAGGCTTATAGTCAGTGATGGTCAGAGATGTAAATGGGTGACAAGCCATTAAGCCATTAGATTCTGAATAGACAAAGTTTTAAAGCGTCTTTCAGAATACTATTCCTCTGAAAATAAAATTGTGTTGAATACTTAACACGCCCAAATGACTACGTGTTGACTGTTGTGTTTGCATTCTGTTGTTGTCACATTTGTTTGCAGATATGATGGATGGTTCTTGCTGTTTTCAGCTGTTCTGTCTTATCAGGACAGTCAACTTAAAAATGAAGCTAGAATGGAATCAAACCAGAACCACAGCTTGATTAATGGAATCAGCTCTTGTCACACACTGTGCCCATCATGAAATTGACAGATTAAACTAATCGTATCAGTTGATTGAATGTAATGAAATGTAATGAGATCCCCGAGATGAGCTTATCTTTACTTGCTGCATGTAGCGTCAAGCTAATATTTAATAATCGCGTCATTTCATACCATCTGTTATTCCTAATGGAATATCAAGTGGTTTTCTAGATTCTTATTTTTAAAATCGCTCTCACTGTAACTAACCACCTTGTAATTTCCCAAAAGCCTTCACTTTATGTAGCGCTCTTTTGGACAGGATTACTTCAGCAAATAGATGTAGGCTGATGTAATGATTACCCGAGCATGTCTTGCAATTTTAGTCACATCTGAGTCGGCAACGGTAGTAACTTTTATGGACGGCTCATGCACATACCAGTAAAATCTCTGTCCGTTTCACCTTAGTCTGTGATACCCTGTGAAAATAACCGGGGGAAATGTGAGTCCAGTTTCACAAGACATCTCTGAGGTTGTTGCCAAATATTGGGTCATTTCCTTTGGGGAAGCATTGCTTCTGTATGGCGGTGGACCATCTGCTCAAATTGCCATCGGCAGCGGGGTTGGACGTGAAAGTGAGAGGGAGAGATGACCCGAAGACTCCGACCCAGTTTGACTGTGACTTTTCTCTGTCTGTCATCCTCTGCAAATTGGACATTTGATGTCCTGGCTTAGCAGCTATTGTCCTGCAAAGTTTGAACAGACGGGAAGCCTGCTTGATAGTTAAACAGTTGACAGAACTGATAGTCTGAGGCCATATATCTGCACACTGCCGTTTGAGGAAGTGCATAAAATCGAGAATTTACTGTTCCCAAGGCTTGTTTTTCTTTTTCTTGCTTCTGATTTTCATGCTCCAACTTTCTCCAGTCAGATGATTCACAGATGAAAGTTACTTTAATGTCTCAAGACCACAATTTCATCAAGATGGAGTCAAAGCAAACAGAGATTTGAAGCGATTTAATCTCACGCATTTTGCTGCACAATGTGGCCAACACGTTTGTTACAGACAGTGCCGTTTGTTTGCCTCCTTCTCACCTTAATCTGAAGTCTCATCGACGGGCGCAGAAGAGGCTAAACAAATAGCTGTGGCCGGGCTCAGCGCCGGTAAAAATGAGTGCCAGAGATGTAATTACAGCAGTTGAATTTAAGTCTAGATAGACAATGACTGTGAAAGAGGCACTTCCTGTCACACATTAATATCAGATGAATGTGAAGCGTAGAGAGGCCGGGGTTATTTATTGGCGTCTTCTCTGGGAGTCTGTGTGTGTGTCTGCAGCAATGGAATTACAGCCATTCTTTTTCTTTCAGTCGATGTCGCTGGTTCACTCTGGGATCAGATTTATCAAGATTCTGACAGCACATGCAGATATGTGTATGATAAGGTGTTATTCTTTTTGTTTGGGACACAGTCATAAAAATCCTAATTGACAATTGTGGCTGCAACACTGATGTAATCCACGTTCAAGTTGTTCAAGAAACAGAGGAGTGAAGGAGGGTGTTGCTTTTAGTGGCTTTTTGAAACATAGCTGAAACTGTACTACTTTTATGTTTTGGTCTGAAATGAATTACACAAAGTCTGTGACTTTAAAAAAAAAGAAAAGTGAAAGTCTTGCAGAAGACAGGGAGGTTGTAGTAATATCCCCGTGGGTCAGGCAGCCGCGCTGTTCTTGCAGAGGCAGCTCTCCAGATTGCCATTGGCATGAGCTTATATTAACAATCATTATTTTAATACAAACTATAAGGATTTTAATTAGTTTGTAATGCAGCGCT
Organism: Parablennius parvicornis; assembly: GCA_900302745.1. Classification (NCBI taxonomy): domain Eukaryota; kingdom Metazoa; phylum Chordata; class Actinopteri; order Blenniiformes; family Blenniidae; genus Parablennius; species Parablennius parvicornis. The sequence continues at coordinate 8,181 of OMNM01034704.1, read as the reverse complement.
AGTGTTTTGAATGAACTTTTCTCCCCTAAATCCCTTTTTTTTTTTTTGTCTGTGGGGATGAGGGAGTTGGCTCTCTGCACTTAGAAGAATCTAGAATAGAAGACATTTCATATAGGAGAATGGATAAATATCTGAAAGAAAATCAATATTTCTGAATGAAAATCTGGGAGTAACACCTATGTTATTCAAGATGTAATGAATCATTTTCTTTCGACTAAAATTTTTCTATGGAATTGTGCACTTTTCTTTTCTGCACTTGGTCTCTAATGCATCGGTTCAACAAAGACATCATCAACCGTGACAAACAAGCGGCAGCCCCGCTGTCTCAGTTTGGACCAGAGAGTGATAAGCATGCAAAGCTCGAAACTATTGTCACAGTTCTCCTGAAGGAGTGACTGACGAACCTGCCAACTGTTGATTCACACTGACAGCAGGAGCGCTGCAACATACAAAGACCCACATTTACTACAATCCTGCACTAAAAGGCTATATTGCAGGATAACACTAGAACGTCTACTGAAAAGTAATTAAGTAAGTAAGTAACTTTTATTTATATATCACTTTTCACAGAGAAAGAGCCACAAAGTGCTTCACAACACAGTTAAAACTAAATAAATAACATCAGAACGTACACACGATATAAAAGGCCAAGACAACGCAAAATTATAAACTGTCTAATGTCTTTGATTGTATTTCTGGAGTTCCCCAGTCATTGTTGCATTTTGGGTTTCCATTGACATGACAACAAGTGCTCGGAGCCACTGAAAACACAACTTTTTGAAAACAGCTCCCAAGATGGAACTTTGAAAATGCTCCAGCTTGGTGTCTATTGAAACTGGAGAAACACAACTTTTCTGACACGCTGCAACTGTGCATGCACACAAAAGCGATCGTAAAAAGTTCTTCTGCACATGCGCGAGCAGGTAGACAATAACAATAATGGCGGCCTCCATCGTGTCATATATTCTCCTCGGATTTGGAATCTTTATAGTTGAGAGTCACTCTAATAAGAATCCAACTTCTTTGTCTGTGTCCTTCCATTGGAAATGTTTATAGCGTAATGTTTTTCTGCATGCGTATGTGTTTCTTTACTAAAACAAACGACGTGAAAACGATATAATTTTTCACCATTTCTGCCGCAACACTTTTCTAAAACGATAATGAAAAATGATGCGTTTTCATTTGCAACATTGTTGTGTAAACGTCAACAGAGAGATGCACCTGAGTCATCATATCAATGAGCACATAATCAAAGGTACCATATTATGCTAAATTCACTTTCCAATTGTTTTCCTATAATATGTAGCCTGTGTATGAGGCTCCATAAGTGAAGAAAGTCTGTCACCTCCCTCACTTCCTTGCTGCACTTTTTAGTGAACGTGTGCTCATACAGGCGACTCAAAGATTTTCCCTTCATGACGTCATGAGAGAATATAACCGCTCCCTCGTGAAATTGTTGGAAAACTGTAAAATAGGGGGCTTTTAATTCTTTACATATAAATACAATTTAGCTACACAGTGCAACTTTTATTGATATAAGAAAGTTAATGAGACAACACTTGAACAATTTTATACAATTGCATTTCTCTTTAATTTTTACAAGTTGAGCGCAGCATGTACAAATTTGGAATCAAATATATGCTCTTTTATGATATAATCAATGTTAGAATGTTTTTTTTTTAAATGTATTCTTTTATTTTGGATAAAAAGACAAGAGGCATAATGAGAGTAGGAAGCTACACACACTTTAAATATCCCCTAGAATCATAAGCTTCAGGGGCTAATCTGGGGATGATGGTCATTGAGTAAGATCTCTGATTTAAATATGTCAGATTGAGTCCTTGTTGGTCTGTTGTTGAAGTAGCAGACGGTGTAGTGGTCTACCTCTCCAGGTCCCCAGTTTCCATCATCCAATGGTTGGCCATGCTGTAGCCCCCTCATACTTGATATGGAAGATAAATGGATGCTCTGTTTGCCCTTGAAGTGTGTGGAGTCATTATGCAGTGACCTGAAGAGCTCTGTTTAAGGTCAGTGTAGGAAAAGCTATGGATTTTCATTGAGGGATTGAAAAATCTCTCCAAATGATCGGTGAGACATTACTCTACTGCGAGCATTAACTTCAACCAATGGGCTTTTCTTTTCTACCAAAGAGCTGTGTGTATGATACAAAAAAGTCAACAAATTCAAAACATTGTAACCTAGAATGAATGCAACTATTTCAGTGTCTTCCAGTGTATGTTCTTCATGATGAAATATTTGCTGGAACTTAATGTCACAACAAATAATTCATGAAGTACGTCTTTTTAATGTCATTCACGAGAATATTTGTCTTACGTCCTCCAGTGAAGAGACACAGTGGCTTCACAGTCCTTAAAATACAAAGAACAAATTGCACGAGTGCTTCGAGGAGATTTAGGACGATAGCCTCGCAAAGCTGCATGAGACGTAAGATAAGATGCGTGCAGGACAGGACGGGGAGCCACCTCGCTGCATATCACAAAGGACGAGACAAAATGTGAGTAGATCATCAGATGAACTAAATTGGAGTCCAATCCCCCTCGCTGGGCGTTCCATCTCTAAACCACAGGACTTTAATAGTTATCCAGAGCTAATACTTGGGGGAAAGAAAAAAAAAGGTCACACCATACTGTTATTCTATCTTCTCTTTTAAGGGGTGGTACATTATTATTAGATCGAGATGTGAAGTGAGGCTGGTGTTATTAAACTTTATCGACAATTCTCTCCAGTAATATGAGAGTTTATTCATCCACAGCTCCGTGCACTACAGTGGGAATCAGAAGCACGGGGGTATCACAGATAAATATTTGACTTTCTGAGTTTACACTGTCTATCGAGGATTAAGAGTTTGCCAGATCCAAACATGAGGTATTTTCCTCCTGCAACCACCCATCTGTAAATTCTTCCCTGCTCATCCATCACTCCACTTTGTATGAACAGGAATATGTAAACACACCTCTGCATGATCGAAACTGCATACTCAGTGCGGCGTGTGTGTGTGCATTTGTACTTGCGTGCGTGTAGAAAAAAAACGTGTTATTATAGGTGGTGAGTGTGTGGAAGCTGTGAATAGTGGTAGAGCTTTGATTAATACACAAGGAGCAGAAATTTGTCATTCATTAGCGCAGGAGCTACAGCAGCATTAACTGGTTACACGCATCCCCAAAGGAATCAAACTGCTGCAACGCCAATGATGGAAATTGATTTTCACACTGGTGAATATTAATCTCTGCATGTTTTTTTAACCCCATGTAGGCACAATTAATCCATATCACTTATATCACCGCGGAATTACAGGCGTAATTATCTCAGATGCTGTTCATCTCTCACAGCTGAAGGGAGGAAATATAATTTATTGATATGTTGTGTAACTGTTATGATCTTCTAGTCATGTTGCACCTTCGCATTGCTGCCATACAGATGGTGTCTTAGATAAATGCAGGTGGACTTTGATGTTTGTATCTGAATTTGTGTTTGTGTGATAACATTTTCAGAGCATTACAGCATTTGTGCATGTGCACTGACGTCGTTCATGTATGGTGAGTTTACGGATTTATGGATTCACACGACAATGTTTTATAAACAAAGTCCATTTACACGAAAACAACAGAAACACTGATAACGAAGTATTCAGGAAACAAATGGTATTGGTGCAATGAAATCTCCATCAATCATGAACTGAGAAGTGTTGCTACAGTTCAGTAGCCCCAAAATATCAAAGATCACATTAATTTGTGAGTGTTTAACAAGTTCTTTTGAAATGACTCAGCAGGGATAACACCAGAAAATAGGTTGCTCTTAATTGCAGAGGCATTCCCTGCCGCATTTTAATTTCATGGACATTTTATAAACTCTCCGTTGCTGCCCATGAACCTCCAACCTGGGTCATCGGCCTCGAAATATTATTCATTTTTGCATAATGTTATTTCATTTTTTCAAATGGTCCTTATTCTGAAAAGGTTTTTTTTAGGAAACATAAATGTGGAGAATTGAATAAAGTAGTTCTCCTGCAAGTTAAAGAAATAAAAGGTTTATGTGACTTTCATTTTTTCCATATTGTTGGAGACTTAAAAATGTGACTTACACTGTGAAACACCCCTCTTCTATATAATCTATAGAAAATGGCTGCTAACAGATAGATAAGGTTGCAGACAAACAGTCGCATATTAATTTGCCTTCACTTATTTTTTTATTTATGTTGTAAAACTGTTCGAACCTAAGCTTTCTTACTTGCAGCTTCTGTAACTCTTCGTTTAAAGTTTACAGCAGCTTTCCTAATATTGATCTTTTAATTTACTGATGACTGGTTGCAAATGTCATGCACTTCGAGCTTCTTATTTAAAGCTGCATATGTTGGCTTCAATACTAACTCTGATCCCGTTGCTGATATGCAGAGCTTTGAACTAGAAGCCCTATAAGACTTGGATTTGCATATATTATTACACATAATATTTTCCTTCTCTGTAGAGCGCCCTAACTTATTATCATTATTATTTCTAGTGAAGTGATAAACGCTGTCTGACAGGGGAGTCTTTAAGTGGTAACGGTTTCTATTTGAACTATGTAATTATTTCAGCCCGGCATAAAGTTGTGTTTTTACATGTGAAATGTGTTTTAACACTTTCCCTTTTCGCAGTTGTTAAATGTCTTGGTTTCCCAAGATGACCAGCTCGGAAGATGAGAACTGTCTTAACTCAGTGAGTGGCAATTCACTGCCTCCTGTCAGGTCCATTCAAGACACAATGTGCTAAGAGCGATCTAAATCAACTGGCAACAACAAGACCAACCCCGCTGGCCTTTCACACCATCACATTTTTATTGATTTTCTACCTACTGACAAGTCTTCACACATCAACGTTATTGCACCGGACCAGCCAACATGCCCATTAACTCCTTAGTATAGAGACCTTGGAAGCCATCTGAGATCCAGCTGACATCTCGAGGTGAAGAATGAAAAGGTCTCGCACATTTTCTCTGACGATTAGGAGGCGTGTGAAGATGATTTATCTTCAAGACTGCAGCATCAAGATGAGCAGCTTGGCTTTAAAATGACTGTAAAAGCTAAATCATTATACATAAGCTAAAAGAGCTCAGTAAGAAAATGTTCTATTGTAATCTTTGTAGTAGATATTTGAACTCCAAGTAATAAATGTCACTCCAAGCAGAGAGTCCCAATGTGAAAGATCCAAATGGCTTTTTTTTTTTTCAAATAACTGTCCAAAAAGTCTCATTAACCTTCTCCTATTAACTTGATAAAGTGACTGAACCAATATTGAATATTATAGAGTTGTCCTTTAGTAGCACGACAAATCCACTTCTTCATTAATATTCTTCAGGGAAGAATTATAATAGAAATGAAAGAAAAGGTTTAGTAAATGCTCTCTGTATACGTATAAATACGTCTGGTATAACAGACAATATATAATATACAATACAATTTAATTTTTTTTTTCCTGTGGCCAAGAGAGGAATCCATGTTTAAATATGACTCTACACTGAAAACATGCCATAAGTACAAACTCATTTCAGTCAAGATAAATCTGCACATCCATTAATCATATATACCCTCCTCCAGTCTGTACAGAGTCCCTGGGGCTTGATCCTATCCCAGTCAACACAGCTCTGTCCATCACAGTGCCAGCCACACACACACTCTCACACACAGCTAAGCCAGAGTCAGACTCAAGAGAAAAAAAAAATAGGACCTCTATTATATGTGCAGATGTGCGAAAGTGGCACCGCATGAGACTCAACAATGAAAAATTGATAAAGTGTCAATAATTTATGTTGAGTCTGCTGCTCTGTTTTTCTTTCATTGATCTTTTTCTTGTGAGGATACAGTGAATCATGTCGAAGACTCAACATCCAAATGCTCTAGAAATGTTGTATTTTTCCATGATATGCATTTATAGTGGGGGTTTGGAAACCTACCTGCTGCCTTATACTGGACACAACATATCGAATAAATGCATTTAAAAATCTGAGTGTAGCAGAGATGAGACTCTCATTCACTCAAAGTCAAACACACATTTTTAAATTGCAGCACGCAAGAACCAAGTCAAATCTAAATTAACAAAATAAAAAAAAACTATATCAGGAGTCTGAAACATTACGTGTGTGAGCCAAAGCCGACCTGCGAGAGGCTTTATGGGCTTTATGTTGAGATTGTGGTCAATTCCTGTAGGAGTTGCTTGGTTTTTTGCAAAAGTATAAACATTTTCTTCACAAACACACACAAACACACACACAAGTATAAGCATACTTGTATATATATGTATATATATATATATATATATATGCTCTGCAAGTTGATATGTAAAGGTTGTGATGTCACTATTTTACTGGTCCAGCCCACCCAAGATGATATAGAAATGTATATGGCCACTGAACTAAAATGTGTTTGACACTCCTGATCTATATCCTGCATGCGACGCATAATAAGATGAATTTCACGATATAAAGGTTTTGTTGTTAACGGCTGCCAGGATCAATAAGTAATAAGAGGCATTATAAGATGGATGGTGGTCAAAGGCTTAAACTTTGAAAGTGGAAGCCGGTGGATTGGCGGCTCTTGTTTGTGCTCATGTTTGGTCTTTTGGTTTGGCATTTGTCTGTCTGTCTGTCTGTCTGTCTGTCTGTCTGTCTGTCTGGGTATCTATCTATCTATCTATCTATCTATCTATCTATCTATCTATCTATCTATCTATCTATCTATCTATCTATCTGTCTGTCTGTCTGTCTGTCTGTCCCCCACTTTAGCATTACTGACTTGTCATGTATAACTAGTCTTTTGTGTCGCTTTTAATTACACTCAGTGCTGAAATTGTTTGCGTTATTGCAATAAATGAATAAAAAAGATTCAACTACATTTATTCTTTATATAGAACGTGACATTTGGTTTGTAACTGCCAGCAAACAGTGCAATCATACCCCCAACTTCTGAGGTTTCTTCAACAAACTATTGAAATATCACGCTTTACTCTTTTTTTCTTGAGAATAGAATAGAATAGAATAGAATAGAATAGAATAGAATAGAATAGAAATGAAATACTTTATTATTGCCATAGCGAAATTCTTTTTAACGTGTTACTCTACGTAGGGAACAAGAGCAATCAGTGACTTCTGACCAAAGATTGACCTGAACTCAGAAAAAAAATTTTTTTCGGATCAACTCTAAAATTAAGTGGAATCTTCCATGGCTCAGTATATATCCGTGATGAATATTTTGACAAAATCCATGCCGGTATTGACATAATCTTTGACATAATCTTGCTACCAGTCCGAGGTGCTCGTAGATTCAGTGACTTCCTGATCTTCCTTGGCTCGTGGTATATTGTAGATATGAAGTCTTTGAGAGGTGTTATGATATTTGTGGCTCACAGCAAGCTTTAGAACCTTTATCCACGACAACGTTTTCAAGTGAAAACATTTCAGAAAGTTTTCGTGAAGACAATGTAGTCTTCATGTTGGGCCACTAGTGGGCACTGCTGTTTGTTTTTGTTGTAAAACCACACCTGTGTGCAGAGAACAAAACATTCTAAACATTAACAATGATGAGTACACAGGCAGGTGTATGGACAGACAACAAAGTCTTAGGGAATAACAAGAGCAACAAGGTCAGCAGAAATATGAAATAAAATAATTTTAATAAAATATTGCAACATCACCTGAATGCACTTCTATACAGGTGCATTTTTATACACAGCCAAAGTCGCTGACATTTTTTTTTTCTCCTCTCTTTCGCCTGTGTTGTCTCCGGGTCACACAGAAAATGAGCGACTAACAGAGGGCACTGACAGCCTGCTCCATTTTAACCTCAATCTACTCTGCAAAGTGCAGTATTTAACCTTTTCTTCTGCAAAGTCAAGAAAAGTCTACCGAAACTGTGTTGCTACTGTAGATAGAAAGTTGTTTCAATGCAGTGGATTCCAGATGTGGACAGCCTGTCAGCCTCCTGGCAGACTGAGATGCTGCTGCTTCTCAAGAAAAGGAAGATTTGCACCACATCAGCTTAGATTCAAGCTTAGATTGTTGATCTCCCGTAACGAGGACACCGGTTCTTAAACTAAGTGATTGTGTCTGTGTTTATTTAGCAGATACTTTGTGCAGCCAGATGACTGGGTGATTGATTTGTTGTGGCTTTCACTTGTCCGTCTGTTGTCA
>OMNM01034703.1:76174-89910 GCA_900302745.1 Parablennius parvicornis | reverse complement strand
GGTCTTACGTCATTCTGACTAAATTCCATGATTTCCCAATTTTCACAAAAAAGCAGCCAGAGATGGGAATTGAACTTTCAACCTTCCAATGGGGAAATGGCAGCTCTACCAAACAAGCCAGGCCTTACCATAATTTCTGACCAAATTCCATCATCATCCAAATTTTCACAAATGTAAAATTTTTTGGTCTTACATAATTCTGACTAAATTCCATGATCGTCCCAGTTTTCACAAATTTTGATCTTACATTTTTCTGACCATTTCCATCATCTTCCCAATTTTTACCACACTTTTTTTGGCCTTACCATATCTCCCGACCAAAATCCATCACCATCCCAATTTACAAATTTCTCCTTTTAGAGGTCTTACAATAACCTGACCAACATTTCTGACCTATTTCCACCATTTTCTGACCAAAATCCCTCACTGTCCCAATTTGCAAATTTATGACATTTTGGTCATAAATAACGTATTTCCAGCATTTTCCCAATTTTCACAGTTTTCACCAATTGTAGCCTTATCATAATTTCTGACCACATTCCATCATTCAAAGTTTCACAAATTTTCATAAATTTCACCAATTTTGATCATTTCTGACCAAATTCCATCATAATCCAAATTTTTACAAATAATCATCATCCAAATTTTCAAATATTTCACCAATTACGTTCTGACTATAGCCTTATCATCATCAATAGCCTGACCAACATTTCTGACCTATTTCCACCATTTTCCCAATTTTCACCATTTTCCGACCAAAATCCATCACTGTCCCAATTTACAAATTTCACCTTTTAGAAGTCTTGACCAACATTTCTGACCTACATTTCTGACCTATTTCCACCATTTTCCAAATTTTCACCATTTTCCGACCAAAATCCATCACTGTCCCACTTTGCCAATTTATGACCTTTTGGTCATTTCTAACGTATTTCCAGCATTTTCCAAATTTTCACAGTTTTCACCAATTGTAGCCTTACCATAATTTCTGACCACATTCCATCATTCAAAGTTTCACAAATTTTCATAAATTTCACCAATTTTGATCATTTTTGACCACATTCCATAATCAGCCAAATTTTTAAAAAAAATGTCACAACTTTTTGAACTCATTGTAGCCTTACCATCATTTCTGACCATATTCCATCATCATCCAAATTTTCACAAACTTCAACAATTTTGGTTCAACAATTCTTCCCAATTAAGAAAAAAAAAATTTCAGCATTTTTTTTTGGCAAACAGTCCTACATTTGTTCTGTTTTCTTTGATTACTTTTTTTATATTATGCTAAAGCATCTAATTTTATGTTCATAAATAAATGGAATAATCACAGATTTAGTACATTTTCACCTACATTGTAAATAAACAAGAACAGCGATATAATAGAAATAATATAATCCGTGTGTACAAAAAGCAAGAAGAAGAAACAAAAAGCCAAGAAATTCATGAACTAGAAGGGTTTAATGCTTTACAGCATGGTAATGGTAAACAATGACCTGAAACTAAAGAGCCAAGGAGATTTAACTGCAGCTGACTAAGTAAATTTCACTCAGTTGAGTGAGAGACAATAAAATCCAATGGATTTTCTCTTTTCAGTAATGGATTTAAAAATGAGGTTTTTTTTCTCTCTCATATGTTCCTGAGAGTGGGTGTGTTTGCCAGCGTTTCACTTCACTGTCTTTTTTTTTTTTTTTTTTTTTTTGAAATTCAAAGGCGAACTGGAGCTTCTTACCGTGCAAAAAAGGCCATGAAACATTTTTTAGAAATGTATTCATTCATTGGGTATGGGGAAAACTTTAATTTGAGAGATTTTGACTACATTTAAATCAATTATTAATACTCAATCTCCCATACACCTAGTTTATAAATAATATGTCGGCTAAAGTTATGATTCAAAATGAACAAATTAGGATTTCCGACACAAAATAGGCGGGCCCACTGAAATATGATAATTAAAAAACAAACCTTGAATAGAAGTTAAAATGCCTTTTCTGACTCTTGTTTCAGCTCTGCCTCAGTAGAATAGAAAAGAAGAGAAAAGAAGAGAATAGAAGAGAAGAGAAATGAATAATTTCATGAATGTCAGAATTAAATTTCTGAAGTACAATCGGGATCACCCATTTGCTCTCAGTGAAAAGAAGTATTACAGTGATGACACATTTTTTGCTGCTGATTACAAGTCATGGTAGCGTTACATCTGGCGGGAGGTTGATGTTAATGGACTCCCGTGCACATCTGTGATTAATAGCTGTAATCTGCACAATCCATCTGATGACATTGATTTTTGAAGGCTCGGGGGTTTACATGAGGACAGACCCAGAGGGTGGAGATATTAGCGAGCATAGCGTGCATGAAAATTATGCAGCACTTAAGCTCATATTTGATCTCGCTCGTGGCAACGGCAGTAAAACATCACTGGTTTTCTTTTTGCTCAAATACCTCAAGATTTAGTCAAAATTGTGGTGGCCCAGGAGGGCTAACAGCACACTGCAACAACAATAAAAAGCCACAACACGACAACAACAAGAGCAATCAGAGATTTCTGACGTCCGCCAACGTTGACGTGGACACAGAAGGAAAGACATATTATCCGCATTGGAATACTAATTTTCATCTGGATTCGGTTTCCATGAAACAATCTGAAGGTAGTATCTTGCAAATTGATAAATGTATGAATAAAAATTTGGTGAAGATCTGTCATGTACTTTGGACGTAATCCTGCTAACAGGCAGATAAGTAAATAAATAAATGAATGAATGAATGAATGAATGAATGAATGAATGAATGAATGAATGAATGAATGAATGAATGAATGAATGAATGAATGAATAAATAAATAAATAAATAAATGCAGGGGGTCTTATTACATCCCTGTCGTAAAAAGCTGCAACACAACAGCAAAATGCCACAACACAACAACAAAAAGTCATAACACAATAACACAACGCAACAACAAAAAGCCAAAAAAGTGCCCAGCGGTCGGAGAACAAGCTTTGTTTCCGGGGGACAATATTTTCTGACGGACTTCCAGTCAGAGAACTATAGACATAGTAAATGATTAAACTTATTATCTTTATAGTGCCTAAGGAGTAAAAATGAAGTTGAATCTTTACATTTTGTAGTCTCTCTTTGAGAAGAGAAGTTTTTTTTTCACTTTCAGGTCAGCTGTATGGACTGTAATGTAGTGCCTGCACTTACAGGGCCATAAAGGATGAGGGGTTAAAGATAAGGCACCGGGTTCAGACGGCTTATCAGGGCAGAGCCTGATAGAGGGAGCAGAGGCTACGGCATTGCACAGCACTCTGTCAAATATTAACAGATATATCTGCAGCACTGATGAGAGGCTCCAAGAACGAGATCTCAGGGAAGTAATTAGGAACCGAAGTCCATCAATCTACCCCCTCGCTTCACACAGTCTGGAAAATGACAGTTATTTATTTCACAGACCCGTTTTTTTTTTTTTTTTTTTTCTGGTGAGATTTCTTCGTATTGTGAAGCACTCTTTCCTCCTTCGATAACCAAAGCAATCTCACCCTTGCATCTCATGTCGTGTTTATAACTCACGTCGCTCAAACTCAAAAAAAGAAAGACCTCCATTGTTGGAGGGAGTTCAGATAAGATACAATCACGGCCGTGTGAAAACCTAAAAATATGTTCCGCAAAGTTTTATCTTGATCGGTTTGATCAGCGGCAAGCCAGAAAGATGCTAAAATTAAAAAAACAAAAGTCTGGCCCGACATACAGAAGGTCCATGGGTTTCAGCCAGTAGAGATAAGTCAGACTGTGCAACTCCCAGAACGAGAGACTTTGGTTTGAAAATTTGAGAGACGATAATGACATTCAGACTGAAATACAGGAAAAGTTCAGACTGATAAACTAAAGGTCAAAAGATAGAGATGATTGCTTAGTGCTTCTTAATGTTGATTGAAATTTCAATCGTTTAACTTGGCCTGAAATCAGTTAAGTTATAAATAAACTTTTTTTTTTTTTTTCAAGAATAGATCATTTTCTCAAGGAACAAGTAAAACAAATAAGTTCTTTATTTTTTTTTGTGCCTCTTCCCTGTTCAGATCATTTTATTTCCCCCCACCCCAGAGAGTCCGTCCTCCCCGAATCGTTGCGTCTCCTCCCGTGTTACGTTGTCACTGCGTATTTACACACATAAAATGTGAACTTTGAGCTTTTGAGCTGTGGCAGTGGAGGTAAATTAAGCCGTGACAGTTGGAGATACAGGCCCGGTCCACACGACAGCGCCGGTTCATGTAACCGTGTCGTTTTCGCCCGGTCAACCACACGTCGCGGCATTTTAGGAGCCCTGAAAACAGCCGTTTTTAAAATGGATTCCAGAGACCCTACCCGCTACAGATCATCCTGCAGAAGCTACTGATACGATTTACGAAGGCCAGATGTCGTTTTCGCGTACTCCGTGTCTTCTTCTCTTTTACAGTGCCACCTATAGGCCAAGCATATGTACTACATCGTTTTGCGTCGTTTTCATTAAGTCACATAGACGCGTATATTTCCTGCACCAGTGGTCCAACTGAGTGGATGGAAACTTTTTAAGAATGACAGGGAGAAAAAAGATTGTTTCGGCTCATGTGGACAAGGCCATAGTCACCTCTGTACGGGGGCCCAGAGGGACCAACAGCGCAACGCAACAGCATAAAGCCACAACACAACAGCAAAAATCACAACACAACAACAAAAGCTACGACACAACAGCAAAAGTCACAACACAACACACCAATTCTGATCAATAAGTGACAGAAACAACCATGTGTTGGAAAATAAAAATCATGTATTTCATCTTGCTTTACTTTTCTCGGTGCCGTTCTTTGTTAGAATTAGTTTGTTGGAGTCACATTGGAATCATCTTGGATGATTTTAGGTGTGAACACAGGGTGGAGTTGTGAGGGAATTAAATTCTTATAGGAGACACCCAACTGATGTAGCAGGTTCAAAGTGGAAGAGGGAAAGCGTTGGGACCATTACGTGGCCTGAAGTGTGCTGGTGGAGTCATGTTGGGTTTGAACTTTGAGTCACAGTGAAATGATGAAGTGTGGATGAAGAGAAAAAACCAACATGAAATCTCACTAAGAAATGATGACTTTTATTTTGTTTTGACATTAAAGAGTCACAGTGTGTAGACTCTGGGACTGGACATAGATTTTTTTTTTTCTTTTGGCCCACAGAAGAACACACATCTGTAACAACTCAACTAGAAAATCTAAAAGTCCGCTGAGAAGGAAACTACAATGCTGCTGCTTTGTACAGTGTGGCTGGCAAATATTAGACGAAATCTTGTGAACTGTCCGTAGCCAATTTGATTTGTATTTATATAGCGCCAAAAGCAACTTCAAGGCACTTTTTCTACATGAGCAAGCATAGGCGAAGTTATAAAAAGAAAAACCTGCAGAACCAGGCAAAAAAAATGGCCGCTTTCCCGTAACATGCCTCAGTCAAAGAACTGCTAATCTAAGGAAGAGTTAACATACATACCTTTGCTATTATTTAAGCTAAGTTAAGTTATTGCCACGTTATTTTCCTTCATAAGGGTAATTATATATTTTCTAACTGCTCTGACATTTCTTTGAATTAAATCTTGTTATATTGACTTATTATACAGCCTGATGCTTCTTTTATGTCAAAGCACTTTGTTAAAAGCTTCTGTGTACCTGAAGGTATTATTATACCAGTTAAAATAATTACCACTTCTGACCTGCGCGTGAACAACGTGTCCCGGCGTCGCCGAAGGTGCACGGCCGTATGACTATCTGAGTCCCGTGATAAACGACCCAATTAGCCCGGCTGTAAACAAGCGGAGCCTCGCACACTTACAGCACGTTTCAGTTGAAATAGGACGGCTTTTGTGCCCGGTCACATGCTGCTGAGAGCATTTGCACTGCGCCAGCTGCCCAAGCGCAAGGGAGCGCGCTGTAAATACTCCAGATTGTTAATCAATAATCGAGGGTATTATACTGAATAAGCGACTCTGGCCGGAGCGATACGTGGTGTCTGGAGGAGAGGGAGGCATTAAGTCTATCTGGATCACTATCATTTAGACTGACAATAGAGGTGAATGCAGGGCCATGAACCAGAGCAGATTTGTCATAAACGTGGAGGAGTGCAGGTCACCGAAGCTCTCAGAAAAAAATAAATAAATAAAGAGCTTCTCCTTGTGTTTCATCAGTTTTCATTCAGGATGAATGATATGTAACGAAATTGAACCCGGAGGAAATTGAACTGGTCAGCCCGAATTAAACGACACGAAAAACACAAAACCCGAGAAAAAGAAATTTTAACATCCACGTCCAACTTTACGATCGATAACCTGAAATGCTGACGGAGACAGTAAAATGCACTTTCCGACGCTATTGCCTGATTTTCATCATAAACACTCATAAACGCTCCTTTATGAATGTACGTCTCGTCTGGGAATTACAACGCAGGTTTGCTGATATGTTGCACACCGTCTAGAAAAAAACTGCTAACGTGTCATATTTTACAGACATGTGACCAGACATGTTGGCTCAGACTGAAGGTATAACGCACGTTAGCGGGGTATTTTTCTTTACATATTTCTGGTGAAAACACGTCTCGGTGAAGGGTTTATGTTCCAGGTTTGATTGACGTTCAAGGCAAAGTTGGCTGCGCTCCAGAATAAAGACTTGACGGTTTAAAGTGTTCTTGAAGAGCAGGAACGTCGCACTGCAGGTTTAGGCTTCATGACTGCTGAAAATAAGATTTATTGACGATTGCCATCAGTTTAACTGTTTGTAAGGTATTTCAAGAGATTTTTTTTTCTCCACTCTTGAAACTCAAATCTCCATCTTGAAGCGCCATTTAGAGACATAAATAAATCTGTTGGAAAGTATAAAACTGACCTAAAATCACACAACTTGCATCATGTTGTAGCAATAAAAATGCAATGGATTTCTGTAAAAAATCGCCTACACACAGACATCATTGTTTTTATACAATAAATTCGACGTGTTCGAAAATCCATCATACTGTCAACTCAAACTAGTCAAGAAAGAATGCAGATGTTATGAAATGAGATCAAATCTGTCAGATTATCTTTGTGATCTTTTTAACTTCTTGCACAGTTTGCTGTCTGTTTCAGGTTTATTTAGTTGATTTTGCCAATTGTTAGTTTTTGCGATTATTTTGCATGTATTTTGCATGATTTTGTATCTCTTTGGGATCTTTTTAAAAACTTTATGGGCCCATTCAGATTTTGGGGTCATTTTTAAACTCTTTGATTAAGCTGAACATCTATGTTTTTTTTTTTTTTTTTGTTTATACTCAAAACAGCTTAAACAGTAAAATTTCATCTGCATTTGCTTCTATCACTTGTGATGTGACATGAAACAAGCGCCAATGCTTCTTAAGAGGACTATAAATCATGTAAAAGAATAAAAACAGTAAAATAATATTATGAATAAAACAATAAAGAGATCATTTACAGCTTTACGTTAAAAAAAAAAATATTTTAGGAAAAATTCCAACATAGTAAAAACATGATAATGAAAAAGAAAAGAATCTCTTGACAGTTTTTAATCTGTTAATTGTTCTACTTATTGCCTGTGTATCCAATGATGAACTGAATGTTTTGGACTATTCATACAGGAATATTGAAAACTCATTGTCAAAAGAGGCCTATTATTCAATATTTTATCCAATTGTCCATTAAGAACTTGTTAGTAAAACTCATGAAATCCCTCTGATTGTACTTCCAACAATGTTTCTGATTATAATCTTCCAGTTGGATTAAGATTTATTAGCAATTCGCTGGATCAGCTTGAAAAAAAGTCCTGGATCCAAGCAGTTCTCCTCATTTTCACCCTGCAACTTTAGCAAAAGCACTTTTGAAAACATCACTGAACATTGCGAGAAATATACTTGAAAATATAATAAGACTATTTCAATATGTGTTAAAAACTTATTATCAAACTACATACATTATAGTTATTACAGTAGTATTTTCGAAAATGACCACAGAGGACCTATGTGGTTAAAAGTTCTAACACTAGTAGAATGTATTTAAGAAAAGGAGTCCAGAATTGAATACTTACTTAATTTTTTTCTTGAAAGAATTTATGAATGTGTGTATCTTAATGGATTTTAAAAGATTGATTTATCGGCCTTAAATGTCCCGTTTTCTGTGGGAAAACCTTGAAATGTACAAATGATTATTACAAAAATTAAACAAATAGAGTTTTGTTTTGTTTTTTTCATTGTTTTTTTCTGGCTTCTGAGAAAAGATTTCTTCCGAAGCGTAGCAGCCGGGTTTGTTCTAATCTCTCGATCCGTCTGATCTTTTTTTGATGTTCACAGAAATCTGTTAAACTCCAGACCGAATGGAATGTAAATCTATAACACTGTCTCCAGACTACACTTACAGATAATGCTTTGGGCGATTACCTAATTGCTAATAAATGTACAATGTGGGTCTCTTAATAATTAACAAGGCAGAGTTCAGGCGGCTGTGATGACATCAGCTGTGATTAGTAAAAAGTGTGCGATCGAAGGCAAAGTGCTGCCGCGCCGGAGCGGGCCGCGCCGTAAATTATGTTTCCATTACGGCGTCGTTCATTCATTTTATGGCAACCCTGTCAGGCCAAAGTACAAAACAGCAAGAGCAACAGAAACTGTGCTGCGAGGAAACAAAGAGCTCAGACTCGACTTTGCAGTGAGGAATTTCCAAATCTTGAAACACTTTTTTTTTTTTTTTTTTTACAGTGGAACCTTTGAGAGTCTTGAATATTTCTAATACACTAGACTTCTAATAAATTGAAGTGTGCAAACTTAAGTTCGGACCTGCCAATTCCCTGAAGTAAAACTAAAAATCATAATTATAATTACAGATGTGAACACCATGTATCCTCTGGAAACCATGATTTTCTTCACAGAAGCTCTTCAATTCATCCAACAGCTTCCCCCACTTGGGGAAACTAAGTCAGATTTCTAATGAAGTTACTATGACGCATCCTACGGGAAATTTAAATGTTGACGTATAATAAATACTGCTGGTAGATTAGATGTATTTGGTGTATAAGTGAAAATTTCACATGCTAAAAAAAAGCCAAATGGTTACCAAAACACCAATGAGACTCTTCCTCTGGAAACCATTTGTAAAATACCTTGTCTGTGTTATTATACAGTTGTTGATTTTAACCCATTTTTTCATATTAAAGCTGTTGAGAAACACACCTTTTGTAACTAAATCTCCAAATCTAAACACATATCGAGAGCCTTCGTTCGTGTGTCGAGGACATTTTGTTGAAGAGTTAATTAAAGTTGGAACGACATTCACAGATTTGGACTTCCAGCTTCAATAACTGCGGAAACACTGCAACAGATCTGAGAAGTGTTTGTGTCTAAACAACAACAGAATCATTGGGGTATCTGTGTAAAGTTGACAAACTAATAGCAATAGCGTCTACACAAGAGCCCAATGTCTCAAACTTAAACGGAAACGGATTAAATTTAAGAGTCGGGGCATGCCTGTTTTCTACAATGATCTAGAGGAGCTTCTGCTCGGAATAAGAGGCACAAATGCAAATAAACAGACGATTTAAAAAAAAATGTTTTTCTTCAGAAAAGCATTATCTTGTTAATTCAGAAAAACAGCTGAAGACCCCAGCGACCACCCCCGGGAGGGGGCCACTCTCCCAGCCCAGGAGGCACCGGAGGGGAGGCTGCAGACTCAAGTTCAACACCAGCAAGCCCATGCAGATAAATAATAGCTCGCAGTCCAGGAGCCGGTGCACACCGAAGCTTTGCAATGGAGAAAATGCGCCAATAAATAAAACCTGTCACCGCACAACATCGACCGACTAAAAAAGCCGAGCACTTATCAAAAGTGGGCACCTTGCTGTCATGACAGCTGATCAGATCTATGTTTAGCTATCACAACACAGATGGGGATTTGCGAACATTTCAAATGTCAAAGGCCATGGAGGAGCTGACCTCTGGGTTTAAATGCCCATGGATTCATTGTGATGCTAATCCTGTTTTATCCAGTCGGGCCCTAAAATAAACCCAGCGCTCTGAAGAATGAGCCGTAATCCCCATCACCGAGCCTTGTGCGCTCCTGTCCTGAGCCGGCGATGTTATGTCACCAAGCCCGCAGAGTTAAAACCATCATCAAGCGGGGAGCGGGGAGGAGAACACGAGCAGGTAGCGCCGCTACCGTAACAAGATTTACCAAGCTGATTTGAAACATTGATCAAAATGTATAGAAACAGAAACATGAGCATAGGGCAGAAGGTGAAATTAATAATCGGTACATACGAGCGGAGAATGGCAAAGCAGAGGATTGACCTGGTTCAGTGCAGCTTTACAACAAAAAGTGACCTCAGTGGGATCTTCACATTGGAGAAACGCTATACGGTATTTTTTCAGTCCATGTGGTGAATTTCTATACACCTTCTTCTATTCATGCTTTCAAGATTCTGCCAACAGTGAGATCTGATCTGTCCCATAGTCCTCACCTTCACCTCCTAATAGGCTAAATAATCTGTTATTAGGGACAAGTATGAACGTTGGCACAGACTAGCAAGTGTTTGCACATAATAACACAATGTCGCTGCAGTTAAATTTCACAAACTGGAACATTTTGATTAGAAATCATGTGGTCAATAAGCTGTTCGGTTTGGTTCTGGCCTCCAAATCATTCAGTGAGTTTAGGAAAAGGAACAATAGAAAACATCTTCATTTCAATCAAATACACGATAAAAACTTTGTGTTTACTTTGGTTCCTCTCGGGAGTCAAACACCAGTGTCCTCATCATCATTCCTTCAACTCAACCTGCCGCAAACGCAAACTCCGTTCCTCTTTTACGTGTTTATGTTGCTCTTCTCAGAATTAGTTGTAATTATTGTAAATGTACAGTGCAGAATCAGGTGGAACCAGCTGATGTTGTCCATTTGGACAATGATTGAAGGTTTTGCGACTTGATTTAGCTGTGATTTTTTTTTTGTCTCTCTCTCTCCAAATAGATAAACTCTTAACTGTTTCCAAACAAACCCAAGTTTTATTTTGTGTGTATATGGAAGATAAGTGGAGTACTGGAAATGATGTAGTCGAGCGGCTCAATCACAGCCTCCGCGGTCTGTGTCGCTTTGACGCGCAGTAGCAAATTTGCCTCTGCGTCGAAGTGATTTGGTCTTTTAAACTAGGCTTCATTGCCGTGTCGTGTTTTGTTTGCTTGATTGGGACTGAGTTGCTTTTCTCGATGTTATAGAAACAAGCTTGTGTTTGGAGGTTTGCGGGTTCAATTCCCACTCTTCATTTCTCTGTGTGAAGTGCTGCAGAGCGGCTACTGCTCCTCAGAGATTGGGAAAATACAGAGAATACATTCTGCTGTAAATTTGTTGAAAAGTGACAAATAAAGCATTCTTTTTATTTGCAGTGAGATCTATATATTTTGGTGATAAATTCAAATCCGGGATATCACGGCGCCTATCTGACCTCTCTGTTTGGAATTTGCATGTTCTCCCTGTTTCTAGGTCAACACCTCAAACTGCTTGTTGTGTTCTTAAAACTATTCCTGAACCATTTCAGGCCACTGTCGGCAAGGAGGAGTGTTAAAAGCTGTATATAATCTAAGACAATGCTCAGATATGTGGTACGCGTCAAAATATAATCCACTTTGACAGCGGGACTCAACATTTCCCAGCAGGATCCCGCGTCTTCCTCGGGTTTGCCTGTTAAGTCACTTGAGTCACAGTCATACGCCGGCCGTTCCCGCCATGTCAAAGAAAGTCCAATTTCATACGACCAGTCCAACGGTTTAAATCGATCGCTTTCTGACGTGGACGCCCTCGTCAGGTCTGAGGCTGACACTTTCCCATCAGAAGTAGCATTGACTTCTGTCACATCTGTCACAATGAACCACACAGGATAGTTTTCAAGACATTAATAGACTGAGATTTGGTCCCACTTCACAGATCCTGACCACCGCAGACTCCATGAGAGGAGCAGTTGTAGAGATGTTTCAGGTTTCAAGCCTCAAAAACACTGAAGTCAATATAGTTGCTCATTTTTTCCCCACTTCTAATAATTCACCCTTTCAGGAATAAAAATGTTATATTTTATGCCAAATATATAGCACTGACGAGTACCAACTGACTGTCGGTCGTCATAATGTTTTGGCTAATCAATGCTCATGCAGTTAAATTACTTGGAGTGACCAATAGCGTATCTACAAATGGACTACTTTGTGCCTTTGAAGTTGATGCTTCTGTGATTTTGGCATAAATAACTCACTGTTCTTAGTGTTGGACTTAATAACATAAATGGATGAAATGGATGTTTTTTAGCCAGAACGAACTCAAATGGTTCCGTGAGGTGTGTAAGTGCAATGCGAGCACATTTTGATGTTTTGTTTTCATTTGGTGCCAATATATGCAATCCAGAAAAGTACATCGTGTCTTTTGGCGAACACGCTTTCAAATCAGGATTAAGACCATTTCAATTTGCTGGACATACATGTTTGTATTTCACCGATTCTATACATTGCTGCAATTTGTTCAAATTTGCTATAAGGAGCTTTCAATTCCAAACGCTCTCATACGCCCAGATGGCAACTTGACGAGGGTAAGAAGTTGGGGTTGTGATCTGCAGTATGTAGGACTGGAATGAAGCAGCTTGGACCCGTCATATGTGAGGTTCAACATGCTAAACATGGCTCCAATCCTCTTAGGCTCAGGTCCAACTTGACGCAGCTCTGAGGCGACCTAATGAAATGTGGGTTCTTTTTGCCTTTAATGCTCTCAATGTAAAGCAAAGGAGAGATGACCACGCAGGGATTACAAGACGCCTTCATTTGGGGCCTAGAGGGGAGAATAAGCAACGATGTTCGGGAACAAAAGAGATTGAAAACTAATGCAAGAGCAAAAAAAAAAACAAAAAATCCTCCTTTGAAATGATTCATTTTAATGTTCACTGGCGGCCTTTGTTGTCTTGGCTTTTAATCAGACAGCTGGCATGGAGGCTTTCATATAAGTGCGCTGCTTTCCTGAAATGGACAATAGTGTCAAATCTATAAATTTGATCAAATCCTCGGTGATTAACTAAATGAGCTCTGTTGTTAATCTATGAAATAGAGATCCATTAGAGGAGATCACTCACCATGCTGATAGGTCATAAACCCCCAACCCCCACCCCTCCGAGCATGGTCATATGTATGTACTGGTGTGAGAGGGGGGCCTGACACTTTAGACGCTTTCTCTGATGACACCAGCCCACAGACATCAGGTGAAGATTAAAATGATTCATTATTATGGGATTGTTCTCTGTACAGCACGTGCCCATATTATTAACTACCGACTAACAACAGATAATATCCTCCCAAGACACAATGTAAGTAAAAACACAATATTTATACGAGTTAACGGCGATTGCTGGATGTTCTCAGTTCCATAGGTCTGGAGTAATGGAGCCTCGTCCACCCCCTCGTTCAGGGTTCATCATCAAAACAGCCATTTCTGAACCCTCCCATCGAACAATTACATTTGACCTTCAAAACCTTGTAAACTTGCATGTGTTATGCAATTAACACAAAAATAATTTTTGTTGCAAAAATGAAATCAACAATCAAGAATATTTTATAATTTTTGGTTGTTACAGTGAAGGCAACAGATAATGATTTAAAAAAGCAAAATGATGGGTTTGCATGTTCTCCCTTTTCTACAGATGCCCAAAATAAGTGTTTGAGCTTCACTGTGGA
>OMNM01034703.1:0-54919 GCA_900302745.1 Parablennius parvicornis | reverse complement strand
TTTTTTTTAATAAAAATATTAAAAAAAAAAAAAAAAAAAGGAAGCAAATGTTGTTTTTTACCTTAACCTATCTCTATTATTCAAAACATCTAATCAGAATAAGTCAATGTGAATAATATTTTAAAATTTGAGGATTCATTTTGCTGGAGGTTTAGGGCAGGTAAGAAAATATATCATTCTTGAAGGATTTTTATGATCATAATGTAACAGCACATTTTGAATAAGAATTTTAACTAAAATGTTAATCTAAATGGCTCTAAAATAATCCAAACCTGTCATTGTCATCTGCGTGAAACATTTTAAAAAACACATCGGCACATATTTCTGTTCCCTCCGTCTTATCAGCGTGTTATTCGATGTAATGTGGTGAAACTGTTCTCCACCCACCTGTGGAGGCCGACAGGGAGACGGGCCTGCTCCTCTTCTGTCCCCGCTCTGCCGTGAGCGTCAGAGTGTATCTCATCCCGGGTGTCAGGCTGTGCAGCATGTGGCTGGTGGCCGTGGCCGGGACCGCCACCTCCTCCCCCAGACCGTCTCTGGAAACGTAATCCAGCTTGTAGCCGCCGACTTTGGCCTGCGGTTTCTGCCACCTCACGGTGAGAGACGTCTCCGTGGACTCCACTTGTTCAAAATCGGTGGGAGGATCGATGTCTGACCGAAGAGACGAAGAGAAGAGGGAAAGGTGGCCAATTACAAGATGCAATCGGGTGTTTTAGAAATGAACTTGTTGTAGGAAAGTTTAAAAAAGAACTAAGAGAAACAATGCAGTGAAGAAAAAGGAAGAAAAGTAGCTGCTTCTTTCAACAGTAAATAAACTAAAACGTTTGAGAACCACAGCTCTAAATGCATGAAAGTTAGCAGTTCTTCTGTTCTAGAAAACACTGAATACATCAGCAGACGAGAGGAAACATTGAACACGAGGGAGGAAAGTGGCATTAATATAGATCAACGGTAGAAAAATATTACATGTTGCCTTTTACACCTCGGACAAAGAGATGTAAACAAAACATACGCAATGATGTAAATTCAGCCAAAACAATGCTTTGTGCCAGCGTTAATCCAACACAACAGACAATAAGGTTTGGATCGGATTCATCCGGTGAGAACTCAAAAAGCTTTTAAAACGTATTAAATGGTGGAAACAGCAGCAGGATTTCCTCCATTAGGCTCATCAATTACAATCTGCTGCATCAGCATTTCTGTGGCCATCACATCCTGCGTTTGGTCTGTTTGGAGTTTAATTCAAACGTGAACCCAGCACAGGTCAATCAAACTGCAGCAGAGTTGAAAAAACACGCCGGTTGTAACGCTAACACTTCCAGCACAGGAGTGAAAGAAGTGACATATATCAGGAGGTTGTATCTACTGAGGTTCCAGGCCCTGAAATTTATGAAATTACCTGAAAAAGACTCCTGTTGCATTCGACTGTAAAGGATCGACATAACACTTACAACACTTCCTGATGGCAGTTGTACTCTCTGGAACCATAAACTACTTCACCCCATTAGTTTCATTTCATCACCCAATTTGTCTCAACACGACCCCTCGATATTTGTATTCATGAAGCAGATAAGTGTTTGTACAGCTGCTCACCGGTCGCTGCGTTGCTGGTAGCAGGGAGGCTCTCTCTCTCGTTCTTCACTGCCGTAACTCCAATCCCGTACTCCATCCCCGGCCTCAACCCTGCCGCGCAACACGCATGAAACCAGACATGATGCGATGATAAATCACGGTATGTATGTATGTATGTGGCGATGAATGTGCTCTTCTTCGGACCCTTACCTGTGATGGTAGCCTGCGTGGTGAGTCCCGGCCCTCGTGGGAACACTTCCTCGCCGTGGACGGCTCCGGAGATGGGGCTGAATTTCACCCGGTAGCTGTCGACGTCGGCCTGGCTGTTGGTCCACTCCAGAGTGATGCTGCTGTCCGTCTGAGACACTGGCTGCAGGTCTGCAGGGGCATCCAGGGCTGAAGGAAACACAGTGTCATCAAAAAAGCAGCATGAGGCCAAACACAAAGCAATTCAATATTCCATAGTGAGACGATATTGGTGCAATAGTCCGTGTGAATATTGACATGCAGTTTTGTATATTGTATATTTGTGTAAACTTTAATAAAAAGTGCATATGCACAGTTTAGTATGTTGTATCTTTCATTATCTTTTATTTATTTTTCTACTTTCTACTTATATGTTCTTGTTTTACATGGACCTGTGTCTGCAATAAAGATTATCATTATTCACAGCATAACACATTTTGTGATCCTTCACAGAGTAGCTGTAAAAGAATAGATCACAATGTTTGTTTTTTTGTAAACGACCTCCAGGAAAGCTCATTTCTCCTGCAATTTATCTGCTCTGTGATTGTCGCTAAAACCTAAAGCTTTGTAGCTCAAAATAAAAGTAATGGCTCATAATTACACGCTTTTAATTCTGAAAAGTTCCAGTAATTTCCTCAAATTGCTGGGTCCTCTAGTTCTATCAAACAAACATTGCTAAACTGAGGCCAAATTGTTCACACAGTAGAAGCTTCACCCTTCAGGGTCCAACGCTTCTTCTGAACGTGTCTACCTGTGGTGAACGAGGTGGTGACAGGGTCGCTGCTGATGTCGTTGCTCCTGGATACGAGCGACACGGTGTACTCGGTGTCCGGCGTCAGGCCACTGATGCTGTACTGCTTGTCCGGCGGGGAAATGTCCACTCTGGTTTCGTCTGCCGGGTCAGAGGTTGGCGCGTAAAACATGGTGACCCTGCTCACAGGAACCAGCGGCTGAGACCAGCTGATCAGTGCCGAGGAGTCCGTCACGTCCTTCGCCTCCACCTGTCGCGGGCCGTCTATCTCTGCGGAGGGAATTCAAAACATTGAATGTGATTTTGACAGATCAAATCTCACATTTGAAGAGCGACTGTATTTGGAGATTTCATTGACAAAGCAGATGAACCGCGTCTATAATCTAGAGCATAGTTTAAGGTTGTTTATTTTTTGTCACCAAAACCAAACAGAGTCTCGTTATACACTAACTTTGCGGTGAACACTCAAACGCCAGATATACACGTTCGTCTCCAGACTGAGAAAGATTAGACATAAAGTCAAGGTAACTCCAGCATTGACTATTGAATAATCCTGACGAAAAGATCTCGCAACAGATAATCTTGAAAACGTATTTATTTTTTTGGACGTATTAGCTGTCACACAAACTATTTACTGGTTATCCAGTGGCAGTGCTCAGTCCTGGTGTGAATGCAGCAGGCCTCCAAATTCTAGCTTTCACAGGGTGAGGGAGACATAAAACCTTGGAGAAGACAGGAGTCTAGTACTGACATTTCAGTGACGCAAACTTACTAATGAACATACAAAAGCATGAACCTTT
The DNA here is from genome assembly GCA_900302745.1 of Parablennius parvicornis. Taxonomy (NCBI): domain Eukaryota; kingdom Metazoa; phylum Chordata; class Actinopteri; order Blenniiformes; family Blenniidae; genus Parablennius; species Parablennius parvicornis. The sequence continues at coordinate 51,550 of OMNM01034703.1, read as the reverse complement.
TTGCTTAAAAGCAATAGGCACTTCATTAGGCCTGTGTTAAGATTGTAGAAACCTCTTAATCTGTTTTCATTTTACATCTGGAAATCTAATTTAGACAACCCCAGAGCACTGAAACGCCTCGGGCCCCTTTTGTGATGTCTGGTACCCTTCCAAAGGGTTCCTGGACCCTAGGCTAGGAGCCACTGGATTCACCTCACACACAAGTCAACGGGAGGAAGCCAGAGAAAACCTGTGCAGGCTAATGGAGAACATATAAATCAACCCAGGATCATAGGTTTTGTGACGTGACTGCTTTGACCCAACAAACAAGTGATGGAATGCACCCCATTTGGACAAGTCACCATAAATTGTTGAAAGGAAAATGACAAAACTGATTAACCAGATAAGATTCAATGACACAAAGTCAGTGTGAGCTCTCATAAGACGGAACAATTACTGGAATTTACACAAATATGACCTCTCAAAACCCATTTTTACCGTTCACTGTGAGATCAGGTACGCCAGCCAACAAGCCTCCTGCGTTGGAGGAGTAAGTATCCCTTTATGTTCTGGACCTGCGCTGACAGAAACCCGGGAGGCTCAACGAACGGTTTATCTATCACTCGCCGGTGGGAGCCGTGTCGGGTTCCTGCCTAAGCTAATAAATGACATCAGGAATGAGACGGTGCGACTCCCGCCGGGAGCGAATTGACACGAATCTGGAGACTAAAAACGACTTTTCCATGTGCAGGCGAAAGCCGTTCGTACGGCCCTGGCGTGCCATCGGGGCTGCGCGAGCAGCTGGAAGCATTTCCACGTAATGTATGGAGTAACGCCGCAATAAACGTCTCAACATCCAGAGCAAAAGAGTTGAAGAAAAGATTTAGTAAGTATTAGAAAGTGAAAAAAGGGACTTGTACGGCACGGTCACGCTAGGCTGAGGTTCAATTTGCTTGAGTTATTAGGCTTTAGCTCAAATTGGTGAAAGGGAGCCATGGCGACGCAGTGGGGATTTCCTGCTGTAACTCTCCATTCCATTAAGGAATTTCACTCTGTGACATCAATGTATTTTCTTATCCTTAAGTAAAGTTATCGTATCCAATCAAACTACTAATAGGCACCAGAAAGAACACAATAATAAACTTTTATAAAAGCCAAATAGACATTTTTAACCATCTTCCTCCACCCCTGTGCTTTAAACTCACTGGTGGTGACTGTTTGGGTCGTCTGGGGTCCTCTGGTGTTGTTCTTCATGACGTTGATGGACACTTCATACTCCTGTCCTGGTCCCAGTCCCGACTGCGTGAACTGGTTCTGAGAAGAAGGAAGGACGCTCACGATTTTTCCATTTTCTTCTTTCTGTGGAAACACGTGGCATGAAAACAAAAGTTAAGAAGCACTCTTAAAGGAAATTACCCAAAAGGCAGAATGCACTCAATTTTCAATTCAGGCCTTTTCTCTGAAAACTAAGTATTTCAAACCAGAAGGTCAGTGTCAGATTCATTTTAGTTGAATAGCATGTAGAATGTTTCAAAATGTTTCAAAAGAAACTTCGAAACTTCAATTAACCACAATCACGCATTCCATATATAACTCATAAACACTTTTTGTAACTGTATGATGGGGTGAATAAATTAGAGAGACCCACAAGGTACACACCAGTGCAAAAACCCTTTTACATGTGCATCTTGCAGGTTTTACATTGACGGGCTTTTGCAAGCAAAAGCCAAGAATTTATGTTTTGTCTTTTTCATTTGTGTTGTGGCCTTTGTCTTTGAATTTAGATTCTTTTCATATTGCAAAAATGTGCACTTTAAAATAGTAATAATAATTTGTTGTTTTTGCAGAGTGATGAACATCTTTTCCTATTTCAGTGTTTGGAGTTGTCATCTCAAACAACAGAAACCAACAGGAAATAGTGATTAAATGTTAGTTGAAAAGTTAAGACTTCACCAAAATGTCAAATGTTGTCAATATGTCAAAGGAAATGAGTGTGAGGCGACGGAACCGGTAGTTTCTGCTACTTATAAAACAAGGACGGTTTCTGATTTCCTTCATATTTGACAGCTTTACAAAACAAGATAAAGATTTTATTTTTTATAGACATCTACCCTAGCAAGAACCAAAAAGACAGCAGTAGGAACTTAAAGGTCAGGGAAGGACAACACTTCCAAAACTTGGCAAAAACTTAGCAGCGACCTCCGAATAGAAAAAGACCTGTGAATTATCCAGAGCCACAGTCGTTCGGTTTCAAAGCGCCACTGCCGCGGCATGTGAGCGGCAGATTCAGCTGCAGCTCTTTGACATCCAGCCTGAGGTTTTTCATATGTCACAGCAAATTTAATGGTTAGCACTTAAATAAATCCATGTTTTTGCTGAGGCTCCCAATAAGCTTTGATGGCTTATAACCTCTCACTTTTCCCCCTGATGTTTAATAGAATCCAGAGGGAGTCATCAGAGAGCAAGGGCCAGACTGACCGTGTTGCGGAAATAGATCTCCCAGCCATCAAAGGGGATGTCCAGCTGGTCCCACGTCACCTCCACCGACGTCTCTCTCACCGACTTGAACCTCAAACCCTCGGGCTGCGGTAGATCTGCGACCCAAACAACACGCAACCGTTACTTCTTTCCCGAAGAAACTAGGGAGGAAACTAATAACGCAGGAACAACGTACATGTTGCCACCCTGGCACTGACGGGGATGCTCCTCTTGTTGCTCAGGACGGCGTAAACATTAATCAGGTACTCGAAGCCCGGTTCCAGCTCCTTGACAGTGGCGGCGGTTTTGTCTCCAGTCACTGTGAACTCCTGCAGGAGTCCGCCGGGCACGGTGGGCACGTACGTGATGAGGTACTCGGTGACGAGCATCTCGTTGTCCCAGGTCAAGTCCACGGTGTCAGTGGTGACCTCGCCCACGGTCAGGTCCTTTGGAGGAGATACTGGAACAAAAAAAAACAAACAGATACGAAATTGCTGAGGCTCTCGTCTCGCTCGGCTTCTCATGCCCTCACTGACTCGATATTCACCACGGGGCAGCTAATGCAAACTCCAGAGCTCTACATCTGGCTGCGGAGGGAAGAGGTGCCAAGTTCAGACAAACCAAAACCTTTCCTTATATTCCGTTCAAAACGGACGAGTGCCGAGTGAATTTTGAGAATGGAGGGAAATTACATCACACTGGATTTTCTTTTATAGAAAATCAAGTCAAGGCACGGAAACCTTCTGAAAACTGCCAAACCGTTTCAATGGTCATATTGTGGGAAGAAAGTTCATTTTATTTTCTATTTTTAGTGTTATTTTTCTTTTCCAAATCATTGAATATTTTATAACCAAGTGCTTTGGCTCAAAACTGCCTGATCGGTTTGCACCTGATTCTGTTACATCTCCCAAGACATTCTTTTTATGTACATTTCCAAGTTTCGAATGTAAAGTAATCTGTGCTTTTACAGGAAATTATATTTGATTAAATGAATTCTTCAGTAAGACAGCAAGTCCTGTCCATGGTGTTGTAATTCTTGTATCTATCTTCTTGTATTCTCTGTTGATATGTACAAATCGCTCAAATTGGAAATCACAATATCAGATTTTAAAATATTCACTGGTTTATAGCAAAATCATATCCATCAAGAGGAGAGGTAAGATGTTTACTCATGGATAAACAGCCAAAACTTGGCGGGTGTTTAACTACTGGTACAAATTGGCAGGATTGTTGAGTACACATCACAATTTATGGGCTTTTTTTGTGTGTGTGTTTTCTTGTGGTCTAACCATCCAATTGTCTGTGGAAACACTGTTGAAAGGCCAAAATAACTTTCCTGTTGAAATATGATTCTATATCACAGTCAGACTAAGGAATAAGAACTGAATCATAATTAGAATCAGATTAGAGTCGAGATCAGAAACTGAGTTAGAAAAAAATTCTTAAAAAGGTTGATTTGAAATCTATGAAAAAAAATTGTGACACTGACGATTACTTTTAGTCGAGAAAAGTTTTAATGTCTTAAAAGTAGCCAGAAATGTATTGCTTGTTTAGGAGTGTGAGCCTAAACATCTTTTCTGAAGGTTTTCTGTTCAGTCACGTATTAGTCAATATCCGGCGGGTTAACGTCTCATCACGTCTCTGAAAAGGTGAAGCTTCTTTAAGATTCAAAGTCATTTCTGTCCATTCGGCGCATTACTGCTCTCCGTTAGTCTGCCTACCACTTTGGTTCTTTGGGTCTGTGCCTTGAGGTATGCCACCATCAGACCCATTGATTTTTCAAGGCACACTTTTTTTTTTTCCCTACCACCAAATAGAAGTGAAATCTGTCTTTACTGGAAGAGGATTACGCTCTTTGCCAGGAGGTTTATGAGATTCGTGTTGTGAGTTAACGATTGGCGCCGGGCATCATCACATCCCAAAGTGACCCGAACGCATGACTGAGATCAAGATGCACAGGAAAAAAAAAATGAACTCTTTGTCTTTGTTTCACTTCCATTTCTGTATGTTTGTCATCAAGTAAAATCAAAGCTTAAACAGATGTATTTGTTATTGTTTTGAAGGACAGTCAGTGGTATAATTTTGATGATGGGATGTGTTGTTGTCAATGGAATAACCAAAGTGTGAGCCAAAACACAGTGACAGAGAAACAAAACTGGAACCAGATGCACAAAAGTGATTCAGTCAGTCAATAGCGAGTCTGTTTGCAATGTTGTTTACGAACATCTGGCTTCATACAAAAATAAATCTGCTATTCAGTATTTAGGAGCCAAGACGAGTCAAGAGCACGTTCCTACCTTCTGAGCAGTCCTCTCCGATGTATCCTTCGTCACAGACGCACTGACCGTTTACGCAGCGGCCTTTATCGTGACAGTTATTGACACAACTGAGCACCGAGCAGCTTTCGCCTTCGTATCCACTCTCGCAGGCGCACCTTCCGTTGATGCAGCGCCCCCTGCTGTTGCAGTTGTCCGGGCAGACGAGCACAGAGCAGTCGTCTCCCGAGTAGCCTTCCCGGCAGACGCACTTTCCATCGCGGCAGTTACCCTGGGCCAGGCAGTCATTGGGACACGCTTTCTGCCCGCAGTCCTCGCCGCTGAAGCCTTCGTCACAGACGCACTGCCCGTCGACGCATCGGCCACGATTCTGGCAGTTGTTGGGGCAGCTCAGTTCACCGCAGTCCTGCCCAGTGAAGCCCATGTGACAGACGCAGCGTCCTTCTATGCACTCCCCGCGGCCGTAGCAGTTGGATGGGCATGCGTGGATGCTGCAGTCCTCACCGGTGAACCCTTCCTCGCACACGCACTGGCCGTTAACACAGCGCCCCCTGTTGAGGCAGTCGCTGGGACAGGAGAGATCTGAGCAGTCGTCTCCCTGGAAGCCGACGTCACACGAACACTGTCCGTTGATACACTGGCCTCTGCTGTTGCAGTTGTTCAAGCACGCCAGCTGGCTGCAGTCTTCGCCCTGATACCCAGCGTCGCAGATACACATCCCGTTGAAGCACGTGCCTCTGTCGTTGCAGTCGTTCAGGCAGGTTAGCTTGGAGCAGTCCACGCCACTGTAACCGGCGGTGCAGACGCATTGGCCGTCCACGCAGAAACCGTTACCGCCGCAGTTGTTGAGACAAGTGCGCTCGCCGCAGTCCTCCCCGGTGAATCCGTCCTCGCAGTGGCAGGTCCCGTTCACACAGCGCCCCCGGTCATAGCAGTCTTTGGGGCAGATGAGCTCGGAGCAGTCGAAGCCGGTCCAGGGTTCTTCACAGATACAATATCCGTCGTCGCAACGACCATGACCTCTGCAGTTGTTGGGGCAGTTGCTTTCAGAACAGCCCTCGCCAAAGAAACCATCTGTGCAAACGCAGACGCCACCCACGCAGCTGCCGTGTGCGCCGCAGCCCACCAGACAGACCTCGACGGAGCAGTCTTCCCCGGCAAAGCCTTTCTGGCATTCACACCTTCCGTCCACACATCGGCCTCTTTTCTGGCAGTTTCCTGGGCACTCGGCATCAGTGCAGTTGGCTCCCTTCCATCCAGGCTCACAGATGCAGGAACAGGTTTCAGTGCTGTAGTTTCCGTGGCCATTACAGTATGGCTTGGTTCCCAACTTGCCTTTGAAAAGAGAAAAATAATTAGTTTAGAAAAGGAAAGCAGAGCACTGCAGGGACAATGTACTTTGTGGCATCACTGTGGTTTACTCAACTAAAAGATTCATGGGGTTTTCCGAAAGATCTTAGATTATGTAAGATATTCCTTACCTGCATGGACTGGGGAAGTTTGCGGTTGGGAATTTGGGGGAATACTTATTGGAGACAATGATCATCAGTAGTAGGGGGGAGGAGGGATTAGTAGTACATTTTTTTGCGCGTATATATTAATCTCGTTTTGTTCATTAACACCAGCACACACAACTTTGTTAGAAGATGAAAAACTCACTTGGAAATATTAGACAATCTGCTACCAATCCTCTTAATTGAACACTAGTCATTGCGTCAGCCTAAAAGCAGCTTCCAGAAGTTAACGGACAGACTAAACTGTCGGGGGAAAAACAAGTCCAAACATTGACAACAAATGGAAGCCTAAAAGTGAAGCCAAGGTGTTTTAACAGCATTCTTGTTGACTGTTTGCAGTGGAATAAACATGAAATAAAATAAAATTGATCCCAATTTGTCTGCATCCCATTCAATAGGTTGTATGACACAGTCCGTTATAGCAGGTGTGTCTTTAAATGGATTATTTAGTTTGTATTCGTAGCTTGAATGAAAGACTACAAATTGTGACATTCATTTATGGTCAAACTGATGTTTTGAAGGTGCTTGCCCACTCATACAAAACACTTCATTAGCTCTGACTAAAGTCGCACTGTGAGTGATTTATTTGGGCCTGTAAACATGGAGGAGGTTCAATATGGGCTGTTGTTAATCGGGGGTCACTTATAAGGCATTTCACTTTATTTTATGACGAGACTTAGATGTTAGGGAACTCCGTAAAGCTCACATGCAGTTGGGTCAGGTTGGGCGTCTGGGTGTGACCATGCCCTTATAACTCCACTGTTTTGTTGGGATTTTTACAAAAAGCTGGTTGCAAATGTTGCCACTGGTCCAATATGGCTGCACTGTAATTGTTTTAATGTGCCATAAGTGGGTGGAAGGCAGACGCATTGGTTGGCTTTGTTAGGAATGTGGACTCAAAATAAAACCGTTTCCCTCAAACATAGTTCAAATAATAAATCTGCACATTGAAACTTCTTGCATAGAAGAGTTTAGAAAGCAGTGATAAGCTTCAGATAACCATAAACCTATAAACCAATAAAATTAGGGACTAAAGAAAGAAAAAAAATGCAATATTTTCAGATTTTAGGATTCATTCCTACTCTATTTCATTTATTTAAATCAATATTGTCTCCATGTTTTTTTCCAGCTTGACCTTTAAGTAATACACCTTTTGGTGGCCTACGATATGATAGGTTTACCTTTTACATATTCTCTTTTACAGCACTTTGGTCCACTGGGGTGTTTGTAGTGTTTTATAAATGAAGTTGCTTGCTTACAGTGTCCCTCTCATCTCTGTATGAAGTTACAGATACAAACAGATGAGCCATATTTCCTGTGAAGAGCGTTACTCAGTTTTTCTAAGGCTTATTTTAGCAGCCGCTGCATTTCCCTTTATTGACATTAATGCATGTCTTGGCTTTCTGAGTCAAATCAAGCCCCATTTGAAGCTAATTGATGCTTTGTTGGCCTCAAATGTGCAGAGAAGATGACACCCACACATTAAATTCCACAGAACAGATGAATGAACCAGATGTGGGTTATAAAGGAAGATTGTGAGGTTACATAATTTTCTGAGTGAAGCACTTTTCAAAGAAGAGTTTGATAATTTAAGGATTATTTTACTGTCCTGGTTGCAAAGTGCAAATAAAATAAATAAATAAATCTTGTTTACCTGCGACCTGAGCACTGCAGCAGGTCCCGTCAGTCTTGCACTGATCCCTCAAGGCTGAAACTTCTCCTTCGAGCATCTCCAGCCGGCTCATGAGGTCCTTCAGGCCGGGCAGGTCGTCGGCACAGCCGCACGCCTTCCGGGGGATGTTGATGCGATGGGTGAAGACAATCTGGTTGTCCCTGTCGAGTGTGTGCTCGGTGACGTGGTGACTGATGGAGGACGCCGCCGCAGCGTCTTTGGGGAGGAGCTCCGTGCTCTGTGGGGCGTCCAGGTTGACCGAGCACAGGGAGCTGGCGGGGACGTTGATGTTGTAAACATGGTTGAAGACCATCGGGTGGTCCGCAGTGGCGAGGGTGGCGTTATGTTCTGTGGGGGGTGTCGGGGATTGTCGCCGCTGCCGCAGGAGTTTCTTCACGAGCCCAGCATCTGATGAGCCCAGCAGAACAAGGAGGAGAAGGCAGCCCGGAAGGCTTTGTGCACCCATTGTGTATTTAGTGAAATAAATAGTAACTTGAACCGCTTGTTGAAGGTCGATCCCGGTGAATGAAGAAAGTCCTCAAAAGACAAACAGAAAATTAGTGTGAAACAATATTGTACTTTACTTTGCTGTTACACTACTATAAATTTCTTTTTTCATTTAATTTCATTTATTTATTTAATTCAAAAGTAATAGTTAAAATAAAAACACTGCTACAACAAAACTTCCAATCCAACACAGTCTGAATAAAAAGGAGCAGGAGCTTACGAATTGAATGAGTAAACAGATCAATCCCATAATCCTTAGCACTGTTACGTCGGCCATTTGTTGACATGTGGACATGAATCTACATCCAGCTGTACCTGGACGCTCGCCAGTATCTAGAATGAACTTGTTGGGACTTGTTACCTCCAGAGTGTGTGCTTCTTGCTTAAGCAAGTCATGATTGTAAACTTCGCACCTGTCGAGTTTTTTTTTTTTTCTCCAACTATTTAAAGGCCTTTTAAAATGTTTCTGTGGTGCAACATCGTCTCCTGCATCCACCAGCTGTGCTTTTGCTTGTGTTTAATGTCACATGTTCATGTTGTGTAATAATAAAAGCTCCAACAGGGGAATACAATGTGTGGTCCACATAGACTCTGACCGCATCATAAACAAGGTTACACTACCTCCTATGGTCGAATCTAAACCTAATTTCAATTAGATAGAAATGTTTACATGATGGAATTTAATGAGATTCGGGTTTAATTGGATTGACTGTGGCCCATTTACTTGCATCTATTGTTTCATGAGGTCTTTAATGCAGCTTGTCCGTCACATTAGCTTATATGTCTGTTCAGGGAAAAGAAAAATAAAGAATTTTGTTGTAAAGATGTACAGATACTTATGCCTATTATTCACAAAAAAATGCAGAGAGAGAAGGTGTAAGACTGACAATTGTACTTATAGGTTGTGAAAAGCTTTGCTTCGTAATCTGACGGTTGTATGTTAAGTAAAACTGGCCTTTCGTGATGGCTAGAAAATTGCATTGTGACTAATATCATCGCATATTTTTCAGCTCATATTTGCTCCGGTCATCTTTCTAAAATGAGCTTTTCTTTGTAGCATACTGTTTCAACCTGAATGTTTTTTTTTCTTCTCCTGAGCTTTTATCAGAAGATGCAATTTTTCCATTCCACTTTTCACTTTTTTTTTTTTGCTCTTTTCTGTGGCGCGTGCTCAATTAGGAAAACAGTCACCAGTCTTTCATTGACTCGGTCACAAAATTATTCATTAGCTATGGTCCAAAGACACAAAAGATCCATAATTATAGCCCATTTCTGTTACTTTCCTGTGAACACACCACTAAAAGAGAGAGAAAAAAAAAAAACCAGCTGTGTTGGCACATCACCTCTATTCAGCGTCTGTGACTGTCTGTGAAATAACTCAGCTGTTTGGAGCCTCCGGTATCCATACAGTACAATAAATGGGGTAAAACAGTGTGAAAGGGCATAATACATCCCATGCACTGCACTCCCCTCTCGCCCACAGATCTCTCAGATGACTTCATCGGCTGGACTCGATGCACACTATAATTTGCAGGAGTCAAATGACAAGCCTCTTCCTCGGCGTGGGAAAGCCTCCCCGGATTATGGAGTGATGACTTTCCAACGGATCTGACTAAGCCAGGCACGGTGAAAAATCAATAGAAAGTCCTACTGTCTGGTCTCGGTACAAGAAACGGCTCGCCTCCCAGACTTAAAAGCTATGATAGAACTGCAAATTCATAGGAACGTCTGCTTTTTATGAATTTCATGAAGCATTTTTAAAGTATGCCTTCTCTAACCTTTCATGCTCACACATTCCAGGTATGCACACTCTCCGGTACACACACGCACACACTCATCTGCTGCCACATCTGGGATGCAGCAGACAAACAAGTTACATTTCGGCCAGCTCAGGTTTCTGGACGAGCAGGAAAAAAAATATCACTTCCAGGAGGGAAATGTGCTTTAAGAGATTAAAAAAAATTAATGTATGTTGTCATGACAACTTCTGGAAACTACTTATAGAAAATGGTGGTGCTTCACTATCAGATAACATGTTGTATTGCTACACAACAATGGCTGGACACTGTCTCTTTCAATGTAAATCCTGTATTTATGGGTAGGATCTAGTTTATCCTCAAAACAAGGAAACCACATGCGCATGAATCAAACATCTGACCCAAACACAGTTGGAGTTCATTTCAGTGCCTACAAAATACAAACCACACCACGGGAGAGCAAATCATTTTCCTGAGAAAAGTTAAAACCCTGGGTCTTCAAGGGAGCGTAAAGCCAAAGAAATTGAACTCAATTCTTCTCAATATGAATTTATCTCCTACTAACTTGCTGAATGTGATGCGGTTTTGATAAGCTACTATTTCCACATTGGATTTTTCATAGGTTTTCCTCCAGATTTCCTCACACAGTTCAAAGACATGCATGTGAAGTTAACCGATGATCCTGTGTTCAGTTGTCTGTGTCACATAAAGCATCAATCTTTCCTAACTTGGATAAAGCAGGTAAAGAAGATAGATAGATTTTGGTAACTGGTCAGTAGTTGTGGATGTGGGCTTAACCAAACGTCACCAAAAAGGCTTTGAATTTTCAGTTAACGTCAGATTTGCAGTTTAGGGTCTTAAGGTCACAAAGTTCTACTTTCTTTATACTCAAGAATGCATAGTTTGACTAAAAAGTCCTTTTATTTGTTGACAATATTTTTGCTTGAAAGATTTGAATGGAAACTTATTCTGTGTGCAGGAACTAAACTGTCTTCACAACTCAACGTCGCTTCAGGAGTTCAACCACTTTATAAATACTCAGTTGTTTGTTTTTATGGATATGCAATAAAAAATAAAGCAGGTTTAAAAATCATCCAAAAACACACAGTTCAACCCATTATCACATTTTCAGTGTTAAAGCACATCCCTTGAACTCATTCCTATTTCTCATGCCAAGTTATGAAGCCAAATATTCTCTTTAAAAGACAAATTAAATGCACCAGTTCTTTCACATCAGGTGTGTTGGCAGCATGGAACAGGATTAATAAGCCAGCGGAGCCCGAATGTCAAATGTGAATGTATTTCTTTGAAAATATGAAGACTATCTAAGCCAGCCTGAGCTGAAGATTCCTCTGAGAAGGGAGTAGATATTTATATCTGGAGACGACTAATAAATCAGAAAAAGGGTAAACGGTCTTTAAAACATCCGAGTGGGAGGAAATGTCTGCGCACTAATTTCACTTGTTTTTTTTTTTTTCGACGACAGGCAGCAGAGTGTCCTTAAATTTACGATTAATATTTTCCACTTGTGTCACTTCAGGCCTTTACCTCTGTCCCTACCGCTCGACCCCTGTGGTTTTAACCCTCTCCCTGATCCCCTCCTCTTTCTCGGCTGTCCTCGTTTCCCCGACCATTGACCCGACCTCCCTTTCATCACACGACCTTCGGGCTAAAGTTTTTCCTTCATCTCAACAGTTGAGGCTCAGGTATAAAACCAAGCTTGGGTTTCACAAGTTTTCGCACATCTGGTGAGTGGCAGGATGAAGGCGGGTTATGTCTGAAGCTGTAAATCTGAGAACTGGGTCACTGTGATAGGTTTCTCAACTCCTTCTAGAAAACTTTATGAGACACAATACTGATAATTTGCCCCTAACGCCTCGGCAGGATGCTCCCTGCATGTGTCTGGGTGGAAATCGAAATGATGGTTTCAACACACAGCTCGGTTCCACATCACATATAGATATAGATATAGATAGATATACACACACATACATATATATTAAAAAAAAAAAACACTTTTTGATAGATTAAATGCAGATTTAGACCTTTTATTGGTGAAAAATGTTAAATCATGAGTTTATCTTTAATTTTTATGCTGATCATAATAACTGCTAGTAAACTCAATGCATCTGTGCTTCAGGCAGAACAAAACTGAGTGATTTATTTAGAAATTTGAGACTACGTTTTGCATTACGTCTTGAATTGCTACAATCAGCTGTTACCTTCTTCAACAAGTCAATGCAAGGTTTAACTGTGTGCCATCGCTCAGTGATTCACACAGCGACGTTGCTATCACTAATGTTAGTGGATCAAATAACTTTGTAATCTAATAGTTTCCATGGTGATAAATGTGGCATTGGCCTAATTATTGCCTCCAGGTGCCCGTTGTAGTTACTTTTGTTTTACAGGTGCAGAAGTTTATATTAAAAACTATCTTACACTTTCATTTAACTCCTTGTTACCCGGAGGAGGAGTGCTTCATTAATTCTCGAGTCTCTCGGTCAGCAGCAAGAGATGTTTTCGACAGTAAACCATCCACAGTTTTCAACTCAACTTCCTTTTCAAGAAGAATCAAGGACAAATCTATTACAAACTAATCACTGCCTGCAGATGGCCTTTCTGAAAACGTGCAAAGTTTCCTAGTCAAACACACAGTAATGGTGGGCTGACGCTACTCTTAAGCTAATTGTATTTTAATATGTTAAGAACATTGAAAGGCTGTACTTCTCTTTTTGCTCCAGTTACAAAGTTGAATCCATGTTTCTATATTCAGACGCTTTTCCCAAACCAGCACCTGCATTTCTACTTAAACTAACAATGGTTGTACTTTTGCTGCAATGCTTATGTGGAGTAACTTTCAGCGTGTGTTAACATTTTTCCAAATCCTGCATACAGCCTGTTTAATACAGAGGTGACTACAGGATTCTTTTTTTTTTTCTCAGTTAAAGTCTGCACAGTCGCGCCGACTAGAAAAAACCAAGAGTTCGGCCCTGAGAGAAGGCCACAGGGTTGACCAAGGACATCTTGTCTGACTGCGGGACATGGGAAGAGAATTTCAAGAAGAAATTCAAATAAATATAACCTGTTCACTAAGCTATAATCCAGTCGCTGTAGCTTCAGTACTCTTCCCTTATGCTGGCAGTGAGAAGGGAACTTTCCCGCGTGGAAATGAGAAACTGAGAATGTTGGCCCGAGACTGACGGCATCTGTTTTGCCGAGTCAAAGGTAGGAAAAAACAAAAAAACCTGAGGAACTCGTCCTGCGTCTGCATAATAGCTCTGCTTTTAGTAAAAGTGAAAGAGTGCTACTGCATGCAGGTTTGATGCAAAGCTGTTTGCCTCTTATTATGTCTCATTGGCGAAAATCATCCACATGCACGAGGAACCAACCGTCTGGAAAGAAAGTCCGAATGGGAAACGTCTGATAGCACCATGTCGGGATTCCAATAAACACCTGCATCTGCTTGTTTGTGCATCTCTGATCGTTTATCTTTTATTTTCCACAGACAGTGAAGAGCAAAACCCCGATTCTGGAAACATCTGGCACAGCTGGAAATCATTGCCTGAATGTTAATTGGAGCAATTTCTGTAGCTGATACAGTGACTGAAGTTGCGGCACCTCATTAGCAGATTACACATTCCCCCCCGGCTGCAGGTCAGATTCCCTCGTGGGAGACTTTAAGAACACCAACACGGAGAACACCAACATGGAGTCATAACACGTCCTCAGCAGAAACTGAACAGGAAGCAGAGTTTAAATTTAATGGCAATTCTCAGAAATTGAGGGGTTTGTGTAACATGTCTACCTGCACGTAATCATGTACAGCTTTCTTACTAATGCATGTTAGTAAACTAAATATATTTAGATTCCCTACCTAGTAATATATAATGTCATTTTTATTCAATTTTTTGCACTTTAATCGGACAACTGTTCCTTTTTTTCCCCTAAAAATGTTAAAAACACAGAATAGCTGCACATTGTTGAATGGGATAATGTCACTGAATTTAATATTAATAACGTTCTCCACAAAACAAGCAACCTAAATATGTCACATTTCGTTATCTTTTCAGGTGTTACAAAGAGATGTGTTTGACAACTTAATCCTCATTTCCTCTGGCACGTAAGCAAACTGTGTATTTTCTGCTTTTCATCATAAGAGGGAAGCTGAATATGTCAGCACCTCTTATTTTTCTATTCCAGACTCTCCACTGTGATAAATTGCTGGTATTTTTCATGCATATGACTAAGCTGAATTATTGCTTGTTTAAATTATAACAACCATTTCTGTTACAAACTATTGGATGTAATAATGTATTGCATTTTCTCATGCATGTGTGTGAACTCACTGTAGTCAAAATCACCAAGCAATCTTGACATGTCACTTTTCATTCTTATTAAACAGGCAATCTGTTTTTTTTCTATTAACTATCTGACACACATGCATGTAACCACTGTCAAGGATATAAGATACTTCTGCGCTGATGCAGATCTACAAACTGCCATCTGTGCTCATAAAAAACACACCTGATTTTCGAAAGTCTGAGCAGATTTACAATGTTAAAGGTCCAACACGCCATCACGCTCACAGAGCTGACACACAGTTATATAACAACACTCATATCTTTGGTTGAATTTTCTGTACTGTAATGTCATAGCTTAACTTGTCAACCACTAAATCTCCACACTTCTGTTCTACTGAGCCTCGGTCAGAGGAATTCAACACGTTCTCCATTTAAAAAAAAAAAAAAAACTTGAACTAAAAGGTGTTTGATTATGAGTTACGATCGACCTCTGGCTGTCTGGGTCAAGGTCAGGCAGAGGGAAACAGTGCAAGACAAGCCTCAAGGGGGGAGCTCCAGCTACTAAACCAGCTGTCCCTGCTGAATGAGGTTTGCTGCCTGAAACACCTTCTTCTTACTCTACTGCACAGACACATGGCAGGAGGACAGCCAGTAAACAGCAGAGAGCCTGTAAAACATCACCACCCGTCTGAATGCCTCAAACATGATGAGCATTTTCAAATAAACCCGTGTGTGTTTGTGCAGTTTATAAAGCTGCACATCAAATGAAGTGAACAATTAAAGTCTTTGTCAGCTGAAACACTCATTTCAAAATGGACTTGAACTGGTGAGTCAAATCAACCATGGAAGAAAAAGAAAAAAAAAAAAGATAAAACAAACATTAAAACCACTGTGGACCAGACTTCGATTTAAATTAAGTTGAGCTAATGAGGTGAATGGGTGAGGAGGATTTTTTTTCCCCCCTTCATTTCTCATGCTGCCAACTTTTTTCTTATTTCTCTCTCTGATGGAAAAATGATGCAGAATGAACTGCATCCCTCCAAGGTACCGTGATGATTCATCAGGCTTTTCCATCCAGAGCCATTCTCATGCATGTCTTGGCCACGTGCATGCACAAACACACACACGCACAGACACATACACATACACACACAGAGACAAAAGGCTTTTTTATATTCATATTTTCCTGAGACTTTTGACAACACTTTAAAGGCATCTCTTTTGGCTTAAAGTGCGCTGCCTGCTCGCCCGATAACTCCTCCACATGTTCACTCTCTCGGCAGTCAGTCATCACCTCTGATCCCTGCACTGGCTGCTGCGTGAGCGAGGAAGAACTTGCAGTATTCACCAAGAATGCATTCACAATAAAAGTCTAAAAATTACTGCCTTCTGGTGCCTGCATTTTTGCAAATCTTGCAAAAATGTGCGCATTGAAAGTAAAATCAAGACAAAAAAAATACATATTATTAGCTTAGAAATTAATAAACTTGTCTTACCTGTTTGTGTGTAATTTTTTGGTTTTCTTTTTTCCCCTGCAAGTTGTCACAAAACCCAGCAATGTCACGGCTCCGTCTTCCTGCAGCCTCTCCAGCAGGGTGGCAGTCCTCCCTCCAGCCTTCTCCTTATCTTATCCTCTCACCATTCACAGCTCAGGATGGGAGTTCAGCTCCCTCACTGCCACAGAGTGAATCACAAGCAGAGAGAGAGAGAGACAGAGAGGGAGAGAGTGGGAGTAAAATGTCTTATAAAGTGTGAGGAGTGTTTAAGTCAGACCCCCATTGCCATAAAAAAAAACCCCTAGCCCTTAAATAGCCATCAGTCTCACTCCCTCCTTTTCTTTTCAAAGCTGCGTCCTCCCTCCCTCCGACTGCAACTAATGGATGCAGAGCTCGGGCTGCAGCCTCTAAATGAGATGCCACTGTTACTGGGAGTCATGACAGAGTTGAGCGGTGCTTGTGGTCGTGCCGGAAAATTAGAGGGGAAAGCCGGGCAATGAGAGGAAAAGTGAGTCCAGACTGCGGACGGCTCACAGGCAGACATTTGCCTTCGACTAGATTAACTGTGGTAATGATTTACGATTTTGTCGACGTGATTGAAGCTGCAGATTTCACTTTTTGGGCACATTGTGTCAAAGTGTCATGTCATATTCATGGAAATTACCCTTCCATCATCCAACTTATATGTATATTCCAAACTTTAAACTAAAACACTCCTGAAAAGGACTTAGTGTAAATCGTTCTGCAGCAGTTTCCAAGAAGCTCCTTATGCTACAAATCTGTGGCATCATTTTCCAATAAGTTAATAAAAGTGACAAATTAAAAAGGTGAAGTTGGTCTCCGGTTCCTGCAGGAAACGTTTTCTGTGGTCTGACTGTTATTTTTCCCCTTGCGGACACGGTTACATCTTCACACTCCTAACAGATGGAACGAGCAGGAAACAGATGCATTATTCATTTTTAACTGGGCGGACACGTTGGATGTCAATAAAAGAGAAGCTGCTGCAAATAAATCTGTGACATCAGTTGAGGTCGACTTGAAATAATGCAACCGAAAGACGACGACAAGCTCAGCTGGGAGAATCGGGCAGTTTTGCCGCCACCAAACAACCTCCGCAGTTTAATCTGGATGTGATTAGATGAGGATAAGACAAGTTATCGGCTTAAGTCTTTTAAGCGAGTCCACGCTGCCTGGTAAGATGCTGTTTGTAGATTGTGAGCACAAACTTGGAAACATGGAGCATTTTGTGACGTCCTGCTGGGAAACATTCTTCAAAGATGCCACAACGTGAGGTTACTGTACGCTTCAGAAGGTGGGAGGTTTTCGTTAAATGGGTTTAAAAGAAGAATTGATGTTCTCATTAAAGAATCAAAAGACTGCAAATGTCCTGTTGAACCATAATCGCAAATACAGTACATGATAAAATATATTACAGCAGCAATTTGATGTTGAGTATTTCTACACAAAGTAAACTGCCATTGTAAGTTACAATGGATTAAAACTGCTTAAAAACCAAATGTTTATTATTCTCCATTTCTTCAAATAGATCTTTCTGAATCCTGCACATTGGATCTTTATTGAGTAAAACATAAATCCTAATTCAATTGTGCTGCAACAGGGCTAAGGAGATTTGTCACATTTCATTAAACACAAAACATAAAGACAACAAATGCTGACAGTGTTTGTAGTCTTTGTGGTACTTTATACTTGGACTGATCCATTCTGATGAAGATAATATGTAAAGATGATAATGGATTGGTTTGTCTACATAATGACCAAAAGTACAGATTTGTTAAAGTTACAAATCCAGCATAAAATTTAAACAACTACTTAAATTTTGTTAATAGTTACCTCATGTTATATTTTGGAGGCGGCCACTCTTGTCTTATTTCCAAAGAAGGGGCCCTCAATCCCCCTGTGATTTCCAGCAGTGGTTAAATCCTAGTTTTATATTAGTAAGGCTGCAGATGAGAACTGCAACCTGCAAAAACAACTTGAATATCTTCAAGGTTAATTTGTAGTTTACAAACTCTTATGAAAACAACTATGAATTCCCCTATGGAGATGAATAAAGTATCTATCCATCTATACATCCATCCATCTATCTAAATGAATGGTGTAAATATGAAAACCAATCCACCTGTATTCAAAAAGTGTTTAAAAAAACTGCAGTGATTCAAAATGTCACACACAAAATAACTCACTGAAGTCTCAAAAGACAAAAATAATTAAGAATATTACAAGATGACGCATGGTAGAATTTGTGAAAAATGGCAACAACAATTTTTTGTTTTATATTTCAAAGATTAAGTTTGAGTAAGGTACAAATTATATCATTTCTAAATACTGCCTGCTGTTAGTTTATTAGCATTTCCTTCAAGGGCAATAATGTATGTTTTTATATTTTCTGTTGTATCAGAAAAGGTGCAACCTGCAAAAGTAATTACAACAATTTCTAATCATCCTATGGGTTAGTTCACAGAAATAACAAAACCTCATGTCATAACAACACAATGTATGATATTTCTATTGGAGAGTACCTGGAACAAGCAGGTTGGGCTTCAAGATCACACAAAGCAGGAACTGTGTGCATTTCTGTAACGGAATTGAAGTGTGTGTGCACTCGCAGGCTGAGGACACACTCATAAACTCTGTCACCATCCATCAAATCAAACGTAGCCCAGCTCGAGTGGACCCCGGGGATCCCGTCTGCAGGCCGGCCAGGATAGAATGAGAAAATGCCAGTGGAACAAAGCAAATAGGTCAAACTGTGGTCTCCCCCTTTTAATTTAGGACTCAACATGTGTTTCACATGTACTTCCCACTGAACACACAACCAGGCCATGTGGCCCGGCATCACACCGCAGCTCATCTGCACGCCGCTGCTCCCAAAACTATAAACAAATGACAATTGTGATTACAGCTGAACAATCTGAACAATGTCTGCATGGGAAGGAGCAAAATATTTAGTGACCGTGACTGTGTAGCATCCTGCAGTGACTATCTGAAACAAATTTTGCGTAAATCCATTTAAAGCCTGTTTGACTGAAAAACCACAAACGTCAACCTCATAAAGAAAAGGTCAGGGGTCGTGAAAAGCAGTCAAACCACACACTGAGGACCAACAATATCTCATCCTAAGTTCACGTCAATACATCCAAAACTTCATGTATCATTAATGGTAAAACAAATATATTCTCTTAACAGAGTTAAAAGTCAGTATTTGAGACATTGTGATGAATTAACCTGACAAGAGAAGTGACTCCACATCAATCTGGCTAAAATCTACTCAACACACGACTTCAACAACTTACAGAACAGTTAAATTCCAGTAGAAGGACGTATAATATCAGGTGAGCATGAGATGTGCGATAATGTTAAGTCCTGCTGTAATAATCCAATTAGGAATAATTAAAAAAAGTAGATGATGTTGATGTTTCTGTGGTTTGAGATTTAATCTTCTAAAAATACCTTTAAACCAGTTTATTCTTTTCGCCTCATCTCATGGGAATCTGCCGTTTCCAGCATCAGAGGTTGAGAAGCTGATCGGTTTCTTGACTTATTGTTTTTGTTAATTTTTCCTTCATAAACCTGCTTCTGACTTCTGCCCTGTTGCAGCCAGGTATAATATAATCAAGACTGTCAAATGACACATTATTTCAATCAGTTAAACTCAAAATGGTACATTAATTTCAAATAATCACACTTAAAATTAAGTTTCAATGCAAAGAGCAATAATTTCTTGTTCTTCAGTCACATACACACATCTCTTATACTGCAGTATGTGCTGGAGCCAATCACAGCATACTGTTGGTGAGGGCAGGATACATCTGGACTGGTCGCCCGTCCATCAAACACAGACGCAGGCAACGACACACACTCGCATTCACAAGTAGGAGCAATTTATATTAACCTCACATGCATGTTTTTGGACTGTGGGAGACGCACACACTCAGCGAGAACATGCAAACAGAAAGGCCCCAACCGGTATTTGAACCCATGACCTTACAGCGAGGTGAGGGCACATTGATAATTCTAATGTAAATATCATGTAGCCAAATTCTAACATAACCTCAACCCAAATGTGAAAAAATAAACCAAAACTGGTAAATTGTGAAATAGAAACTATTATCAAAGCATAAATGGGAACTACCCCACGCCCCCCTGGGCCTGATTAGACAAATAAAGCTTTTTGATCAACAGTGAAGACATGTTGCAATTTGTTCCAGCAAATATCCAAGTCACATTAATTCAGTTGTAATATAACTTTAGAAATGTTAAAGTTAACATCAAATAGTTGTTATCTTACTTCCAGCCTGTCTTTTTAAATCCTCTATTTAAATGATAACCAGTGATAATCCCAGTGGAAGCCAGAACACATCACAGCCTCTGACTAATCAAGAAAAATCAGCACATGACTCAAGTTAAAAAACTAAAAAAAACAAACACAGAGCCTTTATCTATAACTTTATCTTTTTAAAAAAAAAAAAAACTTACATCAGTTGAAAGACAATCCATTTGAAGATCTTTGTTGGCTGTGGGCTGAGTGAAATTTTTCGACGCTGCGCAAGACTAAACATCCACTGGTAGTTTATACAGCGGCACTCCTTCCTTTAAATCATAGCTGGATCGTCCTGTTCATGCTGCTGTTTTGACATGTATTCGGGACAATTCTCTGTCATCCCAACAGGCGGAAACTGGCATCAAAGAAGAAAGCAAAGTGTCTCCAGCTTGAACCTCAGAGGACTTTAATGAAGGAGCTCAATGAATCACAGTCGGCTTCAGTTTCAAAAGGTCATTCAATGAGTCATGTGAATATAGACGATCATAAATAATGACAAAATAAACTGGTGCACACCCTTGTTTTTTACACTACAGGTAATGACAGAATGAAAGGTGGAGCAGTCCTTGTATTTCCCTAGGGAAAAAATGTCAAAATTAAAAAGGCTTTTTAACCAAAATATAGATAGTGTAATAGTATTTACTTGGTAACTTACACATGTTGCCATGCACTTGATGTCACTGCAGACAAGAGCTAAACTCTATGTCCATTTCCGTAAAGTGTTGTTGACAGACAACTTTAAAGTTGAAATGGAACTGTTGTGCAACTATTAAATCTATCATCAAGAATAGAATTCTCATTAAAGAATCAAAAATGTTTTATGAGCACACAGATTACAAGAACCCTAAATTAGATTAACTGAAAAACATGTTGTTGTATCACCACTATTTCAGGTAAAGATGCATTACTAATAGATTCTAATCATGAAACAAGTAACATTGCTGGAGTTGATAAAGTTACACTGGCTCTTTACTTGTAAAGCCTAATTTCAACACATGAGATCCACATGCAGATACACACACAGAGCCTTTCATTTGTCTCTGCTGGAAGTTGATGGACTAAACATTGCAGTACCACTGGAAGCCTTAAGAGCCTTGTTCAGACTACGCAGGTTCGTAAAAGCATCTTGGGGTGTTCAACAACCTCACAGGCCACCAGCTGAAACACGGCCTTTGGGTGATTCCGAATAGTCCCTCCCATCTCTTGTCCTATCCATTTTTCCTTAAAAGTCTCCTTACACCTTTCCTTAATCCCATGACGTCATCCACGGGGTTAAGGAGAGGTGTTAGTTGACTTCCTAAAGGAGTTAGGGAAAGGAAATCACGTTGTTTTGACAATACGACTGCACTTCCACAAGGTGATACTCCGACGGCAGTGAAGGTTGGTGACACCTGCTGTGGTGAAAAAACTACACATTTCCGAAAATGAACTACTAAAAGCGCCAAGTGCATTTATAACACTTTCCACTGTGCATCCAGCCACTGACATAATCTCAAATATCACAATGTTTGAATTGAAATCAAAGGAAAAGAGGCTGCCAGGTGAATAAATTACAAATACAAACTGAGAAAAGTTAAGTTAAGTTAAGTTTACTTTACTGTGTTGGTTTCACAACATCCGCATAACATTCATATAATTCGGATCGTGGTTTTAGATTATTTAAAGTTGTTCAAGGCAGATTATTGCTTTGATAACTTACGATGATTGAAAAAGGAGCAGATCACATGAGTTTCCCTGAACGCTCGGATGAGCGGGTTCCTTTAAATGTTGTTGCCGCAAGGAATTGTGGGGCAGCATTATCTCACCTCCTTTGGTAAAGGATGCATCAGTGTTTCCTCACTAAAGGAGGTTATAAAGTTAGAATTGAGCCTCCTTTCTTTAGCGTATTGAGAATTCCAACGTTCCTTATAATAACCGCCACTTAAACACTTCCGGGGGTTAAGGAAAGTGGATAGGAAAGGAGATACGAGGGACTATTGGGACACACCCTTTGTGCATCATGAATAATTATCACTAAAAAGTGTTACCAAAACTTGTGCCCTCTGTTGGATTGAATGCCAAATGTTAAATTCATTGCACTGGGATGTACTGAAATAGAAAGACAGTGATATTTACACCATTTGAAGCTCAAATGTAAACTCTTTTGTTGTAGGTACATACCGTTTCTGTCCTTTTCACTTAAGTTGTGAGCATCAACAATATTCAAAGCAGCTGTGTCACTATTTAACTAAACTCTCTGAGACACTTGTAATGAACCGACTCGAAGCATTAGTCTGCATCCGCAGCATCTGGGATGCATTAGCAGCTTTAGACAGACAGTAATTCATAGGCGCGGTCTGCATGTTGCTAGATCATCTCAGCAGTTTTGTTGCCGTTTCACCTCATTGTCATTACTTAACAAATTTGTGTCTTTTCAGAAGTGAATTCTAATCATAGATCGTCTTCCACCAACTGAGTGCAGTAACTTCAGCAGAGCTTGAAGAGTAAATCAGTCATCAGACTGACACACACATTGCCAACAGCTAATGTTTTCACAGCCAAAAACCACAAAAACACAGTTTCGTACTCATCATAAAGAAATTCTTGACTGAACAGTGACTTTCCCAGATAACTTTATTTTTGAAACAGTTGTCACACAATCTTTAAAACTCCAGTTCAAACTGTTTTAGAATGTTATCTAAACAGTTTCGGTAAAAAAGGGGCCCATCTAATAAAAACATCAGTACAACAATAAAAAATTTACAAGTTCTCAGAGAAACTTTGTTTCAATGGGTCCCCCCTTTCCCCCCTCGTTGTCCCTCGTATTATTTTAAATATCTTAATATGGTGCTCTAGATTTTATTCTCAGTATACTGATGTCCTCATTCTGGCCTCATAAGAGCTATTTGTTGGGATGAACACATTTTTCATGTTTCTTGTCTATATATAAACAAGGTTAAATTATTTTTTTCATCCAATGTTCCGAAAATTCAATAAACCACAAGGAAGAAGGAATACTCTTTATATGGACTGCATAATTCAGTGACTCCCGTGGTCCAGTCCGTAATACCTGTTTATACCGAAGTACAAATTTGTGGTTAAAGTTTAAAAAAAAAAAAAGGTCTCATCAGATTAGAATTTACGACCAACAAGCTGTCAGTGAGTCGTAAATACACACACACACATAAAGGGAATCTCCTTCTTAAATGACCTTTCATTAGTTTTAATGACCGACTATAACTCTTGGAAACTCGTGACACTCGCAGGACACTCGTAAGAATCTACATCTGCTATCGATTTGTTTCATCGCAGCTGGTCCACTGCAGTAAAATACCACAAAATAACCAATTCTAATACACCGGAGAGTGTATATGAGGTAAAATAATGACGAGCTGCTGGTACGAGCTGATGGTTTAGATAGAGAGCTTGATAAAATACTATGAGAAGGCCAAAGAGTGGCCGCAAGGGGAGAAAATTAATGTTTTATCAACAGTTGTTTCAATGGCAATCAAAGTTAATGCGTGATCGAGAGCCTCACATACTCATACGTGGCATTAGTTCCTCACAATCCACCACGGAGTCGCAGCTAAAGGCCATCAGCAGACATTAAACAGACCAGGGACATCACAGCTTGCACAAACATGAACAAATATGGCTCTGAAGGAATCACAGACGCCTCTCAGGTCGCCTCCTGAGGCTCGCCAGCACATCTGCCGGGAGCCTCTGATCGCAAGCCACAAGGCAGAGCGGCACAGAGATCGCTTCCCTTTGTTGTCCCAGCGCAGTTAGCTCTAATGAGCTCGAGTTCTTTACAGATTAGAGGATCTGCGCGTCCAGTCATTAGTGTAAGGATTAGAGTGACACTGGTGACTGATTGTTACTGAGTGGGGTCTTTGTTAACGGCGGCGTTCGGCTCTGCTGGCTGAGTGCTTAATAACCGACTGGGCCCATTATCCTTAACGGGATCAGCGATAGTCAATCATCCTCACAGTCGGTGTTAGAATCTCCAACAGGAAGCCACGCAACCGTTCCCTCCCACAAAGCAAGCTCTGGTGTAACTAATACTTTATAAAATTATAAATAATGCGCTATTTTTTTTTATATTATTTAAAGTACATGTCAAGCCATGCCAACGAGGGTCGAATATTACAAGAGGGTTTGACAGTGTCTTAATTTTCACATGACCAACTCGTCCAAAAAACATGGAACTGGAGAAAAGGTCTGAATATCTGTCGGTTTGACTTGTCTTCTGTCCATAATTTGCCCTGTGATGAACTGACGGTCTGCTTAGGGTGTAACATGCCTTATTAAAAGCTAATTTAAGGAAAAACTTGCATGATAATCACATCTACATGCTAAGTAGTCAACAATTAGTCAAACTTTTATGCCTTTTTGGTTGTTGAAAGAATCAAGAATAGCCATTAAGAACACAGGGAGCCATGAAAATGATACATAAAAGCTCCAGGCCAGAGGCAACAGTACTAGCCACTGCACCAACGTACTATCTATTTAGCCAACATAATGGTATAATGTTCATGCTTCATCCTCCTCTTTTGGCCAGTTAATTTCCTGAGTAAATGGACTTTATCAGGTCAGGAGAGAAATTGTCAATTAAAGCAGACAAAGACAGAAAAGACCTGCTGCTATTTCATTCGGAGTGTCTTTTGTCACGACTGAACGCTCCAGTGGTTTCAGTCCTCTAAAGTAAAGAGGGTTATAAAGCGTTATTAATCATCCTCTGAAAAGCTACAGATATCTTCTTCCACCATTTGAATTTTGAAATAAACTCATTACTTTTCACTACATTTGTCATAATTGCTCCAACATAAATAACCTCATAGGTTCCAGTGAAAATAACGACCCTGTGCCAGACTTCAGTGTGATGATGAGCATTCTTGTCTAACAGTGGGTTCATCCTTGGTCCAAGTCTGGGCTTGAAGGACAGTTTGTGTAGAGTTTGCATGTTCTCCCTTTGTGTGCATGCGCTTCAGATAAACAGTCTAAAAAGTTATACTTGAGATTGATTGGTGACTTTAAACTTGTGAATGTGAGTGTGTGCGACTGCGTCTCTGTATTTGTCCTTCGATGAGCAACCGATCCAGACTGTAGCTTGAATTCCCCCAAACGGCCACTGGGATTGGCTAAAATATAGAGAATGGATAAAGAAACAGCGCTGGATTTCATGGCTCATCTTTGATGTAATTTTCAGACAGTCTCATGTCTGGATTACTCCAAATGCCAAATGCATGGACCACAGCGTTGCATTGAATGACGGCGAAGCTCGCAAACTCAGACAAAACAGTAGAGACATGCTGATTCTCCCTCAACAAATCTTCTCGGGATTTCTGATCCACACATGAACAGAACTGTACCAGCATGATTCTGCAAATGGCTGAGTTCAGAAATCCACGGCCCCTGTTGGCGTTTACATCTCCACATTAATCCTCTCTCGGGTGTTGATGACATAAATGCCAACTGCAATCCTGCTAAGTCTCTGTATTCAGCTTCGCACAACGGAGCATCTGACGATGAAATGACCCATCATGTTTTTAATGTATCACAGCAGTTCTTTTAAATCCAAGCAAACCCCAAATAATCTCCTTTTTATCAACATTTTCACATTATTAGGTTGCCAAGTTAAAATAGAAAAGGACAGAAAAAAATAACTTATGCAGATATTTCCGCCCTTCAGATTTATTTATAAACATTTAAAGAAATCCACACCACATCTCAACCACTGCTTCAAACCGTACATGCTGTGTCGAGTCAGGAAAATCACTTTATTCTAATGAGGACAGATGATTTGGCTGAACTTGGAACACAATCACGTCTTCTGATTCTCAAGTAAAGGTCTAGCCAATAAGTTAAAAATACCCCCATCATTTCAAAGTAAATTTGACACAGAACAGTCACACTAATTAAAACAATTCTGCTCTAACACAAACACATTACTAACAGAACTGCACTCAAATAATCACAGACATGACTCTCATGTCTCAGACAGACGACAGTTGACCTGGATATGCCGCCTTTAATCTGATCTATGGATTCCCATTAAGTTGGAATATTTGTGAAGTTGATGGAAACAATGCCTTATAAAGACAGTATCACCTATAGACACTTCAGGCCAGACCTCTACACCCCGTGTCAACTGTATCAAACACAGCTCGGGCGGTCACAACAAATATTGTGATTTGTACTGGGACTCAATTTTAAATAAATAAATAAAGACTAACTAATTTGGGAGAATTAATAATATTTTAATAGTATCTGTATCTAATACAAGAACAGGTTTTGGTAGATGACTGAACCAAATATACATACATACAGTGAAACAGCAAACACAATAATGTTTACCAATTGTGTTTTCTAAGCTTCCAATATTGAAAAGAAAGCATTTCCTTGTTGTCATCCATATTTTATAGGCTTGTTCAATCCAAAAGTTCTTAAACGGAAACTTTTCGTCCTCTTTCATGCATGGCAGAAACCTGCCTCTGTGCTTTCTTGTAGTTCGAACACAATGTGTTGTTATCTAATGTCACTCATCGCAAACTTGCTGATGCGTCCGAATGACCATGCCAGGAATTTCTCAGACGCAGCAAGAAATATAACGCAGCATAATTGAATATGGTTTATTTTCAATCATTCATTTCAATCGTTAATTAAGCTTTGGTCTTTCTCCTTTGACTCCCATCTCCCCCAGTCCAAGTTGCTCTCATGATGGCCAAGCACCTCAAAATAGAGTTGCTGCCATTTCTGCCACTGTGTGTGAATGTGTGCACGGGAATAAGTGGAAGCGACTGATTGTGTAACGCTGAGATGGTAAAAACGTGCTGTAGGAGTGAAGCCCATTTCTCATTTCTCATCACCGAGCTCAGCAGAAAGCCTGACGATGTGCTTCTCATTACAATCAGATGTGTTGTTCCTCCTGATCTCGACATCCAGTATTAAAGTCACAGACAATCTTATTCAACCTCAATATTGAGGCTTAAAAAGCACCAGATTGTGCACATGCTGTCTATGCATATGACCTGCAGCTGAAAACAGGTAACTTGTAAAGCTGGTGAGAAGTGAGTTATAACTTCGTCTAGCGAGGCCTCCTGTCTCTTTGCAGGCCTGCGTCGTTTCAGAAACCTGACATCTTCCCTCTGCGGGAGATGGACGGTCTTCACAGAGGCTATTCAGTCTGGCCTTGGTTAGCGGCTACTCAGCTCTTTTATGCACGCAGCTGCAGGAGCTTCGCCGCCTCTGCTTTTGGACAGGGGGGACATATGGAAACTATGTGGGTAGTACGGTGTGGATTGTTCTCTCCAGTGTTTCATGTGCATGAGAAATAGCTTTCATAAAAATCTCAGAGGCGAGCCAACGAGAAACGTTACACGATCAGATTAAAATGAGAAGCAAACCATTTCAAGTTATGAACTAGTCGGGAATAAAAATTGTTCTATTAGTTGTATAATAGTTGTAAAACTGTATTTCATTAAAGAAAAGCCTTCTGGTAGCACTGTATAGCCTGAAGGAGTGAAATACTGCATAGCTAATATCCAGAAACTGCTGAAAATGTCGAAGAATGATGTGCAGATGAGCCTACGATCCATTGATAACTGTCAGCACAGAATTTGCTGCTCGAAGGGCATCAGGTTTACAACGCTGCCCTTAAAATGAATACGTCACGTAGATACAGTATATTTCAAACAAGCTGTCGAGCCACAATAAGGCGGCACAGCACCCTATTTTTCTCTGCAGTTGACAGGGAAGACAAAACTGTCTGCAACTGATCAGTATCTTTTCAAGATCCTTTCATGTTTGACAAAAAGAGGTTGCGTGAGAGATATTCTCTCAAATCGCAAAATATAATTTTAGATCATCTGCGTGATTGTTAAGGTGAACCAAATCTCTCCCATGCTGTTCGCAGCATGGGAGAGATTATATGGAAATGATATGCTGCAGTCTTTGGCCATCTGCAGAAAGGACGTCACCTTTACAGAGCAACAATGCCAGCATCACCTCATCCCTCAAGAACACCCAAAATAGTGCAGCAGGGGTGGCGTCGCCTCTTAAACATAACAAAAAAAAACATCCCAGTGTCATTTGATCATATTTGATTGCATTATGGTTGTAGGAAATCATTCTGCTCGTTCATAATGAATGCAGTGTGTGCTCTTCACTATTGAATTTAACACCATCATCTGTATCACATTATACTTCCTACATACAGATACAGAGAAGGACAGGACAACAAAGAAAGATGCATTTAAAAGGAGCGTCAATGTTTACAGCGTATTGTTCTCTACATGCATGCATTAGTGGTTTTATTACATAATAACAGCACCCACTCGTGGGTAGTTTTCATGAAAACTACTTAATTTTCAAAACGTTGCTGTGTAAAAGCAAACCTTTTCCAAATCGAAAACGTAAAAATGAGGCATTGTCACTTGAAATGTCATGTGCTGTAAATGGATCCTAAAACACATTGTGCAGCTCCAGCCTTTCCTAACACTTAATGGCTGCAAATATAAAAGCTAGTTCTAGATGGAAGCTCTCATTTATATATCTGGAGTGTGGAAAGGACCTGTGGCGTCATAAACAAATGTTTTCATTCCTGCAAAATACTGGAAAACGTCAGTTTGATGGTTTTCTCTTTACATCAATGATTTTTCTCAATTGCATTAACTCTGAAAGTAAACACCAAGCTGAGACGGCTCCAACATTTCCAGCTCTTCGTCATCACCATTTGTGGGAAATATGAGATGAGATAAAGATTCCTACAAGGACTTAAGAGGCTGGCTCAGACTGAAAACTCTAAAAACTCCTGAAGCAGCTGCTTTGTGCTCTCAAGTGCTTCAGACAACAGCGAACAGGAGACCTGACGTCAGCCTCATTAGTTCTGGTTGACCTACTGGATAAATATGTCTGTGTTATGTTAAACATCACTATGCCAAGTCCATATTGAATAAATCGGTGTTTGAAATCTAATAAAATATAATGAAAGAATATTGTGCGTGTACTAATATTTTTGGCGACTAATTCTACTGTGAACTAAACGGAAATGTTAATTGACAGTTTTCAATTAGTCTTCACAAAAAAAGGGAAAATGCTCAAACAAATCAAAATATAAGACAATTTGTTTGGTTTTCTTTAAAGACTGATCATAAAATATATTGTGTACCTTCAATCACAGTCTTTAACAAATGTATTGGGTTATCAATGCTGCAGAAACACAGTAATTTGGAGGTTAGGAGGTTATAGATGTATTCAGGCTCAACATATTACATTAACTTCCCGACACAGTTACTTTCTGCTGATTATGTGGAAGCAGATTTTGTAGGTTGAAAGTCGTGACATCCTCTCGAGGAGCAGCAGCCAATTTTGAGTGCAAGGTTGAAATACAAAAACCTGAGTCGAACACGATTGCACATTGCCCCCATAAAGCAGTTAAAAGCCAGTTTCTTTTGTTTGTTTTTCCCATGATAGCCTACATGCTATCTTGTTTTCATTATCTAGAACATTCTGTGAAACCATGATGGTTTAGCCGGAGGATACCTTTTCCGGTCCCACAGAGATTTATAAAAAAATGTTGTCTTCCTCAGGTGCTCTGGTGTGGAGGCGGGCTGATGTCTGGCGGCACTGTAGCTCCTACTCGTCACCAGCTTTTCTGTGTGTGGAGAATCCAAACTGATATTTTTGGTGCAGAATATACAAATTAATATACAAAAATGTCACGATACTAACTTACACCCATTTATGTTCTACATTAGATACAGATACAAATGGTGCCATCGTCTGTACTCTCCATTTATTCAGTATTTCTGTGTCCCCTGTAAACTTACACACTGTTGCAGCACCACTGAGAGTCATGAGGACAGTGTTGCGATCAGAAGTGAATAACATCAGCTGAAACTCGCAGACTTTAAAACTTCAATGAAAATATAACAGTGCATATCATGATATCATGTGGAACCACTACATGGCACTGTGTTATAGTGACGCCTCCATTACTAATGTATTTGACAAACGACGCAAACACAATATCAGCAAAACGAAAATAATATAAAGCAAAATATGAACTTTGAGTTGTTTGTTTTTTTAATTCGGTAGAATAATGTACAGTACAGCAGAAAGAGAGTTAGGAGTGTCTGAGAAACTTGTGAGTGATTGGTAAAAGGAAGGAATAGTTGTCATGATCAAAAAAAAAAACAAAACTGAAAAGTGATGGTGGACGAAAAGCACAAAGTTCAGAACAGAAGGAACAATTCTGAAAATCGTTCTTAAACAGCAGCCACTGGTCAAGGCTTCTACACCAGATGGACATTTTTTTTCTCTTTAGTCAGGTGAGGTTTATAGTCACTTATAGTCTCTATAATACTGTGTCTGTTTGTTTTTTATTTACATGGATCATAAACGAGCCTTTACGACTTGTATTTTAATTGCTCGATAACACAATCCCATTAGATCGCCCCAACATACTGAGGCATAAAACTAATGGTGTTCAACATTACCCCGAGACTACAGTTTTTAAATCCAGACTGAAAACTGTCTTTGTCTCTGGTTTTAATATTTTATTATTCTACTATTGCTCCATATTCTCTAATGGCTGTTGCAGCACTATTATATTTATGAACTTCATTGTTTACAGCTTCACACGATGTGGCTCCACATGCATTTTATTTTCACTCGTCTTATAAACACATTTGGTTGATGTCAGTGTTTTCATTTATTTGTATAGATACTGAAAGGTTAATAAAATCAATGTTCCCCAGAGAGTTGTTCTCTTGCTGTGAACTAAGAGGCACGTTTGTTTGGTTTCAGGAAGTTTATCTTTCAAGGTGTCATTTCCTTAAATTCATCTCAGGCAAAAAAAATGTACAAAGTTAAAATAAGATAAGATAAACTGCCTTGAAGGAAGGTGGAAGGAAACTATTGAGAAATACTGTATGGCCTTCTTTAAAGAAACTAAACCACAATGTCACAGTTTATGCATTTCTCACTGCCAAATCAAGCCTTGCTGCAAGATAGAAATATAAGTCAGCCGAAGACTGAACTTGCCACAGACTGTGGTGACCACCAAACACCCAGTCGAGTGAAGCTCATCCAAATAAGCAGGCAGATGTTTTATGGTCTGAAGTCGTTGTGGAGGAGGTTTTTACCTCAGAGCTACATGCAGTAAAAGAAGGATTATACTCAAAATAGATTTAAAAATTGATTTGAAAAGACAATAAACATAACTAAAATCATTTATCCCTGTGACCATAGGTCAAATAGAACTTTTTTTTTTTTTTTTTTTAAATTATAGCATTGAAATTCCAGCTCCATAATACTAAGAAGAAAAACTTAACCTAGACTGAGACTCATTACCCCAAACCAATCAAAACAAACTTCTGTTAACATGACAACCACCCCACTGCCCTCAGATGTGGGAAACCGTGGGAGGTGGAACATTTCTGTAGAAGTTACTCATTGGTGATGTTCGCACAGCACATTAGAAACAAAGACTTGCTTCTCTGGTCCTGTACATCACCGAACATCTCTGAGGTTTAACCATTGTTCCAGACCACAAATGTCATGCAAACACAAAAACTGTGTATAAAGACAAAGCTTTAAAAAGACAGTTGCAGATAGAAGGAGATGATGTACTGGATGATAAAGCAGAGATTTCTTTTCATTTTGAATGTGTATAAATCAATTTAAGACTGTTTACTGATATCCATTTTAATATTTCTGATTGTGTTGATTTGGATTTGTCACAGACGTAACACAACGCAATGTGACAATTTCTCAAGAAGTCAGACAGACAGCTGTCGTCACAGTCTGTCAGACGCTTCAGTCTACATGACGTGGCAGTATTGATATTTAAAGTAGAAGGACTCAGACATCCCTGCCCCTTGCAACCTCCTCCAACTCATCCCTAGTGGAACCGCAAGCTGCTCTAAGCCTGACCTCAAGATCCCCATCATGCCCGTCCGGGGCTGACCTTTAACCCTAATCCAGCCGGTTCAGCTAGGAATCCTACCTTAACAACATATAAGAACTACTTCATCTCAATGAGGAGTACCTCAGATTTTGTCCGAGCTCACTCCGCCATAAAGAGTTTGTTTTGTCATCCTCCGGGTGCTTCTACCTACAAACTCATTTTTACGTTTACGAGAATATCTTCATGACCCAGAGTGAGGGTGGGAATGCATACCAACTTGTAAACTGTTTTAGTTGTGGCGCAGCTCGAAAACTGGGCATTTCAATTACAGTTTTGTTTGTACTGTGTGAGTGCCTGCCAGACGACAGCTGCACTAGGTTCTTTTTTTCTTCTAATCTCATTTCTCATTGGCCCAGCTCTCTGACACAAGGCTATCCTCTTAGTGTCATCTCGAGAATATCAACTGATAAAATCTAACAAGTGGAAAAGTGTAAAGCTGGAAGAGTTTGCAAGTACTTTAACTGTTATAGTCTAAACTACTTTACAATCCCCATCACTTTCAATACAAACTTTAGGAATCCTTTAAGAAGGTCAATTATTCACAAAATTAAAAAAATTTGTAAACAGATTTGAACAAAAAAACTAATTAGCTTACAATATGAAGAATGTGCGAAATTGTAAATATATTGAGTTCTTGTGCTCGTCTCTCCCTTTTAGTAATGAAACAGTGGAGAAAATAATCAAATACCATTTAGTGTTGATAATCACTGTTTATCACCGTCTCATTACTCAAACTGGCACTAAAGCCTCAGTGAGCGCTTTGCTACAGCCAACTGCTTTAATTCATTCTCTGCTAACAGATATGTAAACACTGGTTGAATGCAGTTTATATTACTGTATCCCTAAAAGTCAACACTTCGACGTGTTGTCCGAAGTGGTAATTTTGTCTAAATGTCATCATGACAAACTGTGGTCTCACTTTCCAAAATATTCCCAATGCCGATCCCCTGAGGACGGTAAAAATCAGACCCTCGGATAACATCTCTGGACGTATTGTCCACTTCTGTTTTCCGAAAAAAACCTCCCATCCATCTTCAGGAGAATGTGGCTGCTGTCTCTGAAAACCATGGTGAGCAAAACAAACATCCCAGCGATCGAGGGAAAGCTAAGCGAGGCGGGGCGGGATGTCGTCGCTCTGAAACCAGATGTGCTCGGCTGCTATTTTCAGCTTCAGCACAACAGATGAAACTGTGCTTTTTATCTGTGGGACACGTCCATCTGTTGTCCTTTATCGTCGATAACAAGAATACAAAGTGTTTTTAATCGTACTACTTCCTGAAGACGCCAGACTGAAATCCACAACGCAAGCATTTAGAATTTAAATATATATACCTGCACAAGTTAATAAATGACGGAATGAAACAATTAAAGAGAACACTGCACAAAGCGTGATCCACTGCTTCTTTTCTTCAACTTAATTTCATAGATGAATCTTTAATTCATGAACATAATTAGTCATTCTTCCACCACTTTCATTAATATTATTTGAATTCATTATTTTCATCACTTGATCTTTAATTTTCCCTCTCTTTTTTTTTTTTTTGCTGACTTTGTTGATTAACTGGTTGATCCCCGAGGTAATTTCATGAATCAATACAACGGCACATCCGGAACTACAATTACTACAAGGCTGCAGTAAAAAGTTGATACACAAAGAGGAAAATAAAACCACCATCTCTGGTGTTATTTCTTTTTAACAATGCGAGAAATGAAGTTAAAAGATAAAAAACCTTCAGCTTAAAACCAAATTACCACAGTTCAATTCTACATGTGGAAACAGTAGAAATCTGAAATATATACTTGTAAAGTCGATTTTTATGCAGCATTAAATTGCCACAACTATAGAAATCGGAATAGTAAATACAAGCAGTGGCTTTGTGATGCAGTTAAAGTTAAAATATCTATGATTTCTGCCTTGATGACAAAACTCCGACCCGATTTATTCTCTATAAACTAAAAGTCAAGAAGTCACCACTTACAAGTCGTTCCAGCCACATCAGCTCAGATCCATTTGCAGCAGGTGTAATTTTAGTCCTCCAGAGAGACGTCTCCATCAGCAACGGGACGGCGGAAAAAAAGAACACAGGCCAGGATGATCCTGCAGCACAACATTAAATCCAGCAACGCCGTCAACAAAACACAATGCGTCCCGTCGTCTTTTAAAACAAAAAGTGCATCGATAAACTGCGAATTTAGCAGGACAAATTGTTTGTTGGTGTTCTCAGTAGCCAACGGTAGCTGATATGTGCACGGGGTCATCTGCCTCCCTGCAGGAAGTCTGCACAATAAAGAAGCCAAAATCAATAGTGGTAACAAGCCATCATCGGAGCAAAAGAGGTCAGTGCTTCCAGACAGAGAGAGATTAGAGCTGGCGTATTCGTCCGGGCACGGCGGACCGAGCGCTGCCGTCCTCACTTGAATGCAGGTTTTACTACTGACGATTCCCCCGTATGAAAGGATGCACCGCAAAACTGAATATCTCCACAAGGACTATTAAGATTTCTATTGATCAATTTTTTTTCTTTTCAAATAGACACTTGAGGATTGAAGGAGTCGTTTTCTTCCATTTTGCCTTTAAGTAATGTCTTTTTTTCCCCCCCCAAAGAAAACAGATTTTTTTTAAATTTAATTTATTTTATAAGTGTAGCGGGCACGACAACATTGAGACCTGAGCTGAGATATTGGTGATGCGGCCATGAAAGCGAGCTACCACGTTGGGAGAAATCCAGCCTCAAAGTCAAAGTTTGTTAAAAAACATGCATATTCCAACAGCTATAAAAGCCAAAGAAAAACATCAAAGAATAAAGATCAAGTTTATTATGACACTGCTTTACTGGTCTGGGCCACTCATGATGAAATTGGGCTGTTTGTGGCCTCTGAGCCAAAATGTGCTTTAAACGGTTGAAGATTTTACTCAAACATGAATCATTAAGTGTTTTGCAACTAAAGATTTTATGTAGGGATTAAAAGAAAATAGCTGAAGAACATAATGTTTTTAGAACAACCTTTTG
The DNA here is from genome assembly GCA_900302745.1 of Parablennius parvicornis. NCBI lineage: Eukaryota > Metazoa > Chordata > Actinopteri > Blenniiformes > Blenniidae > Parablennius > Parablennius parvicornis. The sequence continues at coordinate 16,267 of OMNM01034703.1, read as the reverse complement.
ACCTTTTGAGTTAACACCGAGTCATCATAACTTAAAAACGCATACCTCTTGTGTTCTTTTCACAGAACGAGGTGAAATACAAGGTGTGGTTTTGTTCACATTGTGTGAGCAGGTCAGCGATAGAGCCGACATGGTGACTTCCCTGGTGTCTTTGATCATCTGTCTTCTTAGAAATACGGCTCCGAGGGAACTCCTCGGAAATCTCATCAATTGACGTGCAGATTTACACTCGGCAGGGAAAACATCGAGAAAGCCCTTCACGCTAGTGCAATTTTCCAGGACCACAATGAGAAGTTCCCTCTGATGAGTAAATCAAGACTTTTTCCTCTTTTCTTTTGGAATCTAAAGATGTTAAATGATACCTCGGAGTCACATCTGTTTGCTTCGAGTTCCTATAAGGGGACCAATTTTAAAAGTTATTCCTATGCATTTGAGTGTTGCAGCATCCATCTCTCGACAGGAAACACTGGAGAACCCGAATGTTGAACAACAGCTGGGTTAGCTTTCAGATTTCGCCAACACTCCCAGTTTTCTGTCAGTGTCTTGATGAAATGGAGTGTGAAAACCCCACTACAAGTTCATTGCTGCAGTTTTGACAAATACTGGTGATTTAAAACATGTACAATTCACTGACATGCAGTATTTTCTATATATTTGACAAGTCCATCTAACAAATTATTATTCATTATATTTTATTCTTCTGGTAAAATACAAAATGGTGGTTACGTCCTACTGCGTCCAATGGTTAAGTGGTAAGCACTCACCCCACTGCAACAATACCCCGGTTTGATTCCAGGACAGGTCAGTCAGTGTGGAGTTTGTTTTACGACTGAATGGATGGTTGAATACTTCTTGAACCCCCCACAAGACGACATGGAGAAAAATATCTTTTCATTCCGTTTCTAAAGAGCCTTTTTCATTGCCAACTGGATTAAATGGGTCAAATACACGAAGCCCCCGAGGCGACATGTTATTGAGACTGTATGAATGAACTTTTCACCCTCAATATCCATCTCCTGAATCAGTTTTGCATTTATGGACGTGTGCAAATGATCTATTCTGCCTGCTTGCTTCACCTTAAGAATTCCTGTTTTGACCACCTTTAACAGTGACAACTTTGTTTTGGAGGCAAGAGGAACTGAAACTGCACCTAAAAATGTGGGAATACTTTCTCAGAAATGTCCATTTTTGCACCAATATTTGGTTTATATCCATTTTGTTTTTGCTTTCCAAAAAGAAAACTACACTTTCTGTAGGACACATTTGTACAATATGTCAATCACTATTTAATTGTAGCATGCGCTGTTCAAAGAAATCGTCTAAGATCGGATTAACTTTCACAATCTGAAGTCTTTCCTCCTTTAATACACAAGTCAGGTATTAATGTGCATGTTGGCTAATGATCACTACAGACTTTAACAAGGGGTGAGAAGCCTGTAGTTGACGTGATACTTTTCGTAGTTCATGAATTATCAAGCCCGGTGATTGTTGCTGGAGTTTACATGAATGTTTCACGTAGTTGCGAAGCTACATAAGACGCTACCAAATTGGTAAACACTTGGTAATTCTAGTTTCTGTGTATTTTCAAAAAGTGTCAAGACCTGCATGATACATGTTTACAGAGTCATTTAAGTAAACACATGTCAAAGTTGTCCAGGCACATTTCAAGCTGGATTTTTTTTTTTTTTTAAGCTCAACTCTATTTTCTGAACTATAGTTGCACCTGACTACAACTCATATTTGTCCAAAAAAAAAAGGGGGTCTTTAAGAGAAACATCTTATTTTTCCACGCCAGATTTAAATGCACTGACAATAAGTGTCCAGAAGCTGCAATTCAAGAACCGTCTTCAACTCCGTTCATCGCATCGTTTCCACATTGTTAAGATTCTCAGACATGCAGAACTTTCTTTAGACTTGCTGCTAAAAATGTTGTAATTTCTAGTTTAAATTCTGCTGTGTAACCTTTTCCTTTTAAATGGCACCTTGCTTGCTCTCTCAGTTAAATATGGAAGTAATGGAGATTTTTTCAGTGCTACTTTAGCATTATTCTGTTGTCATACATTAACTTGTCATCTAAGATGAAGATCAATCTCATGAGTGTAGAAATCACGGTAACCTGAGAACCGGAAATATCCCAAAATGGAAAGTGATCATAGGAGCTCCCAAACCTACACAATGTGACTGCAAGAAAACATGTCAACCAAATCTGCAACGAACACAATACAGCTAAGTGACACGTATTGGAATCCAAACTTTAACAGTAACATCGTATTCTGGTTCCCGCACATGAGAAAAGTGTCTGTCTAGAGAGAAACGCTGTGTGTGTTACACCACAACGTTGCAGAATCTGCAAAATAGTTTCCTACTGTTTTCGTGAGAATCATGACAGAGGTGTTTTCTGTGGTCTCATTCCGGGTTATTTTTAGATCGCAGATGAGCGTTTCTCTACGATAGCATCTGGTGCATCATGATGACTTTTCAAACACTGCAAATGCAATTGCTCTCTGTCGGTTATTTTGATGCTTTTGATGAAGAGAACGGCGGAAAATAAAAATATAAATTCAATAGTTCTTTAAGAATAGAATATAATGTTATTTGGCAATCTCTTCGAGAAGTAGAACGACAGCACGAAAGCATTAAATACATACTGTTCAATCCTAACTGACTTGAATTCCTTGTTGATGCATGAAAACAGTCCTGCATTTAATGTTGCTACCATGTGTTTCCAGGTTCCCCCCTCAGAGAGTCAACTCATGGAAAAGCTTCAACGGTTTGTGTTGGACCTGAGCAGGAAGTTCTCAACATGTTAGCCAAGATCCCAGGAACAAATGGAAACACTGAATGCACCATATGCACTCGAATCTTATATTTTCGGGATGGTTGATGTTTTACAGACATAACAATACAGTTAGTTTAACAGTAAACACTGCCGCAAGTTTTAGATAAGAATAAAAAATATTGTATATGATAATGCAAAACTCATAAATAAAGCTGCATGTATTTGGATTCCAACATTATCAGAGTTTGATATCCAAGGTTTGACGTTGCACACACACCACTATTGGTTATTGTACTGCTCAAGTGTCTGTCTGTGTTACTGTCATTCATCTAAGATATAAAATACAACACACACTCTCAATGGAAGGAAACCAAGTCACATAATGGCAAAAAAACAAAGACTTTGTTATAGGAACCTGAGGCTGATAACTACGTTCTGACGGATGAGTCACTTTGCGGTGAGTTCTTTTGTAAGATGACAAAGCTGCACAAAAACATTACAGAAACAAAATCATATTACTGCTTCTCAGAAATGTGTAATTTCTGACGGAGAAAGACATTTTGTTAGATGAACTGAAAATGAATATTGTGATTGAAAATGGAAAAATGACAAATATTTTCATGACACTCAAAACACACAAAAATGGCAGATACAACTAGTAAATATTTAATGAAAATCATAAATGTAAATTAAATGCCATTAAGTAAATAAAGAATAAAGTGAAGTAAGAAACAGGCTGATGTTACACCCACCCGTCCTAACAACTCAAACATTGAAGTTAAGACAAATATACTGTATATATACGTATATATCTTTCGGCTCAACATATTTCTCTAACTTTCTGAAGATTTCAACTCCATTCACCTACTTTATATTCTCACTACCACAGAGAATAAAACCAAGGGTGTGACATCTTCTCTCCACAAACAACACTCTGGAGCCCCAACTAGTGATGTATGGCAGCATGACAGTTTAAAAGCAGCCTTACACATGAATACAACACTAATAGTGGTGAATGCGTGAGGTTTAATTACACTACATGTATTTAAACAGCACAACACAGTCAATATGCTCAGAAAAAAATTCTGTGAGCTGCACTTTTTCTCAAGGATGTTTTACGTCTTTGAAAACAGCTGGAAATGAAAACGCTGGTGCTCACAAAAACAACTTTATGCCAATATAACCCAGTGAGTTCATAGTAATCATTTCCACAAAACTACAGCATGATCCCAGCTGACCATTTCATCTCATGAAAACATTCATAAAGCTACTACTTTCATTGAATGTATTTTGTTTTTTAGAGAGTTTAGATTTGATTTGACACATTCAAACTTCCCATCAATACTACAGGAGTCAACTTGGAATCAGATAAATGCAAAATACTTTTTGATTAACATTTGAGAGTGTGATTTACTACATGTATCTTTACAACTCTACTAATGTGAATGGTGGATATAATCCAATAGGTTGCAAATAATGTTGTTTACCTATAGAGGCCTGATCTCCTCTGTCTGGAATGTTTATTATCATTAGCAAAACACAGCCAGTGGGTTCTAATGGGCCCTTTTACAAAACATATTGAATCCTAAGGCTGCACTGATTTATGGTGTTTGTTTATTGCAAAACCTGCCAAGAGTTCTGTGTGTGTGTGTGTATGTCTGTGCGTGCGGCAAGAGAACTCATTAATTGCATAATGGATATTAAAGCGCCAACTCTAAACATTCTCCCTCTTCTCTTCCAGCAATAGTTCCAGTAACAACAAGGCCCCTGGAGGCTGCTGGAAGACTCTCCGATTCTGCAAGGAAGCTGTTCAACATGGAGACTCGATCCAACCACACCAATAAAACATGCCGGTCCTGGAAGACGATTGATTTTTGGTGAAAGATCTCAATTTTGGAAAAAAGTAACATAGCGGCTTGAGGCACAGAGTAACCATGTATGTGAAATGAACTAGTTATGTTTCAACCAGAATAGCCAACTTCTGCTGTTTGAGATTGCACGGCTGCCATCTCCAGAAATTGAGCATATCTAGAGAAATAATTAGGAATGTAGTGTTTCAAACATGGGTGTCTTTGTATCGCTCAAAGATATAAACAAGTATTTGAAAAAGATCTTTGGTCTTTGACCACTTTTCATAGGGAAACTATGACGACGTACAGCCCCGAAGGCAGAGCGGTTTATGAACAAGCTCAACGCCGTCCAGGTGGACAATGATTCACCTGCAGACGATGTTAACCACCATCAAAGCTGGAACCACTGATGTCAGACCAAGAGGCCTTTTATTATTCAGCCTTTAAACTTGAGCAATTCTAATGAAGATGAGACAAAGTATGCAACTCTTTATTAGTCCGTCTCCTGGACTGTGGAAAATGTGAAACCCTATGCTAACAGTGCTGTACTGAGCAGCCAATCCCACAACGGAACATCGGTTCATTGTGTACAGAGAGCGAAAAAGTGTGCCTGCATCCTGTCTTTTTAATTATATATTGACAAAACCCTGGGGAGTGGCCTGATTTCAGCCCTAATGAGCATTTAGTCACCCAGCACACGATCACGGACAAGAACACGATGGGCATAGTGTCCGCAAAGGACTGGAGAAGCTCACCCAAGTCGAGAGCTGTTGATTTCCTGTCATTAACAGCACCGCGCCTCAGATGATACCGTGATGACCAGCACGGAGAAAAGAGGGCAGGATCAGCAGGGAGCGATTTACAGAGCATGAACTGATGATCTCAGATGGCTCGAGGAGGCGAGGGCGAGGTCACGCGATGAGTAGTAGGTTTGACTAAGGAAAATCTCCAGTATGAAACGCTTCGGACTGAAATAACCTCAGTTGTTACATCAGTGTCGAAGGAGTGAGCCAAACAAAAATAAACACTGTGTAAACGCGTGCATCCTGAAATGTGCAGGAAATTCCACATATCTCTTGAGTATTATAGATATAAAGGCAATAAATTTAAGGATTATCAAAGAAGTTGTTGGTGGGAAAATATCAAGTGCGCGGTCATTTCAATCCTGGAATACATCAATATGTCCATTTTGATGGTTATGATCTGATACCAGTGGGAACAGCCGTCGGGCACTTCTTGGAAATTCTTGTTGCTGTGAGGTCTCGAACGTTTTCTTTCCGTTAAATCTTCCTCATAGCACAGAGAACAACCATGCCGTAACAGTTTATGAGTGGATGCTTTCACTCACTGATCTGTAAAATTACTCTTGTGGCTTTCGGCATCATCCTGCAGAACACGTGTGTTGTGTTAAGAGTCTATAAAATGTTTTTGGTTTTTTTTTGTTTCTTTTTTTTTTTGCAGTAGCCAATAAAAATCTATCTATAAAACACAAACTATTTTTGCAACCCATCGATTATTTACACTTCAATTAGCAATTTTCTCAAAAAAACCAAAAACAAACCATTTGTTCCAAACTGTGGTTGGAGGATCAGTTGAATATATGATTTTGGTATTTGTCGTCATTTGAGTGCCAAAATAGTATGAAAATCTTTTGAAATTTTAGTTTTGGTCATAAAACAGGATCTGACTAACATACAAGTTTAAAGTGTAGACAAACACTGAGCTCCGATAAATAGAATAAATAGTTTATGCATTTATCAAATTCAAATATTCATAGCACTGGATAAATGTGTTCCTACAGGAGGTTATAACTTGTTAGACTATGTTTTGTACTTCTTTGATACACATGGACTTCTTTGTCTAAATGACCAAATGTTTTTAGAAACACCAAATATCATCAAATAAAATCTAATTTTTTTTTCTCAATATGGGGAACATTGTTTCTGTCTTGAAAAGGTTCTCATACTTTATATTGAGTATGAAGTCGGCAGTTTCTGTGCTTCGTTAGAGGATTGATCTCCTACGCGATGAATATCCAATGGATATCATAGACACTTGTCCTGCTGTGTTCACAAAGCTCAAAGATCATGGATTATACCTGCATCCAGAGTCAATGTGGTCGGTAAATGATGTGAAAGTGGTCTAAGGAACAGTGATCAAAACTCACAGATTCTACTTCATCTACTTCTATAGTCTGTGTGAAAACGGCCACTGCAGAAAAACACAGAGGTTCACTGAGTTTGCCGTCTATTATTTTTCCAAATCCTTTGAACAGTATGAAGAAGCAGAGAGCACCAAAAGGTGACCCTCACTAACTGGCTGCTGGACAACAAAGTGGATTATCCACTGTCACCACTGAGGAACGCTCAAAAAAATTTACATCTTCTGCTTCAACTTCCAAACACTTTACCCTCTGATGGTGTTGGGCACTAGGACTTATATATCCCTACACCATCATGTCCCTTGTTTCAACAATGTAATCTGTCTGTAGGTCAAATCCTGTTTGCTCCTCGACAGTTTCAAATTGACGGATGATTTTTAGTCAATGTTTTGAATTACCACATTTGAGTGGTTGAATCTCAAATAAACAGAATAACTTGAGTGCTGATGGAGACTTAATGCTGTAAAATAAATAGGCAAAGTTGTTCAATGTGGTTTTGAATTATTTCTTTAGCGACAAACACTTAGCATCATGCTAGCTTTGCAATTTCAACCTGTTTGACAAAGCAACAATAGAGACACACAGATATCAGTTTTTTCTTCAACTGAAAGGTTCTACTTGACATGCAAGTTAAACTAAGGACTCTCAAAAAAACTATTTGAAAACACTGACTTTAGACCTGTTTCTTTACTGGGTGCTTTTGCTTCCTGTTGCCTCAAGATAGTGACGTGTCAATAATACAACTCATGAAATCTTGTTTTATAACCAACACTGTCATAGTGGCAAGTACCTGAATCCATCCATCTTCTTCATACATTATCCAATCTAAGGCCATTGGAGCTGAAAATAATCCATAATTTATTGTGAGAAAGCTTGAATAAAAATCCCTGTCTTCTTTTAAGAAATGTATCTAAACGTTTTCCGTGTCAATATGCCGGTGGTATTACAAGAAAGGGCAGGACTCAACATCTAATTGATCTATAACATTTGCACAGAGCTGAACAGCTGCTAACTTGAATAGTAAAAACTTTCAGGACCCGCTTGCTGAACACGTCACCCACATTCCTGAACTGAATGACCAGACACTGCTCCTTCCTGCAGACGACACACCTCACTGGAAATAAATGCACTTCATTAGTTTTAACGGCGTTCTCCGGCCACGCGTTTCAAACAATCACATATCAGAGAAACGGGGCTTTTGTTGTCACTTCCTGTCTTTTCTAAAGAAGTTGCATTACACAGACCGTAATAGTTGCTAAATATATCACAAATCCGAAGCTCCAGGAAGACTGGGGAAGTGAACTGAAGTGCATGACGAGAGAAGAACAAGTATGTGTCTGCCTTTTATCACTAAGGGACACTTTAGAATCCACTTCCATTTAAAATCAAACTAGTTGTGGCCACAATAGCCACAAAAAACTTAAATAAAAAAGTTTAGGGGACTCAATACGGTTTAAAAATCACAATTCAACACTGAAAAATTGTGATTTTTAAGAAAATATCTCCACATTGTATCGACACTCGTGTGTGCAGACGTCCAGAAACATGTTCTTTACTCCAGCTGTTTAGTCTTTGACGGCTATAGATGCTTTGCGTTTGACTTTAAGAGAGTTTTCCAAAAGCGACGCATCATTTCATTGCACTCTTCATATTTCCACGTCTGGTTTATGTATGCGTTATTGCTTTGTCATTGCTTCTTTCAAGCTAAATCTAAAACAGCAAACCGTCGTCCATCGCTACCGCTCAGGGTTTTCAGCAAAGTCTGTGAAATATAATTATTATTTTGGAGAGTTCTTGACATTTTAGATCTAGTTTCGAGGAAAATTGTTTTTCACATGTCTTCTATTTGAACAATTTTTTTTAAAACCAAAATAGTTGTTTTTTTGTTGTTGTCATTGACCTCTGGACACCTTTTATTAGCAGTTTGACCAAAAGGTGAACTCCACTTTTTTCCCACATAAATTGCATTTCATCAAACATATTGAAAACACATCACTGTAAAGCGCTCAGTAAAAAGTATGACACAATTATTTGTGAACTTTATTGTTGAGTTAATCGTTTTTATTTTCTGAGGGAGATCTTTTTCTTTTTTAATCAGTTTCCAAGATGGAGAAAATGTAGGACATGAGTCATCGAAACACGGCAATCTTAACTATATACTATAATAATGTATTCACACCAAAATACATTCAATTTGTGGGTGATGCCCCCAGTTGGGGTCGGGTTTTAACATGTTAATTTTGATCAGTTAATTAGAGAAAACAACGTATTTAAAAAATATATATATAATAATAAGACTAATATTATCATGCATTCAGTCATGCTTTACTTTTACTGCACCTGAGAAAGTTCCTTTTTGTTCCGTGCACACCCATGAACCGACATATCAGAGTCAGTTTGGGCTGAAACTATAAGCGATGTATCCCCTTTTTTAATTAAAATGTTTGTTTGTTTGCAAAATGATTCCAGAGTAGCCTCTGGCTTGCTCAGAATGATGCAAAAAATAAATAAATAAATAAAAGACATTTGGCAAGTGGCTAAAGGTGGCGGGAGACATCAATAATTCCCCTGCTTATTGGGAGGAAATGTATGACAGCCCTTTATAACAATCAGAATACAGATTTATTTCAGTAGGAAAAGGAAATTACAGCACATAAAGGTCCCACTAGTTCATAAAACCCGGCAACTTTACAAGTTAAAACATGTCATCAAGTTCTACATATTGAAGAAAAACACCTCAAAAGTCAAATATTCTTTCACTTCCATCACAAACACTAAGCGTCCTGCAAAACACTGCAGTCTTCAAAGCTGCAGGTTTCAAAAAAGAAAAGCACCTGTTAGTGTTGTCAGAATTTTCTTCAGATTACAGGTTGTTGCCGTTTACCAGAAGCTTTCACTGGCTTCACCTCGTAAACCTCCACAGAAATCCAGACGCGGACCTGCCACTGTGAACCCGTTAACGTCGACCACACTCTGAACCCAACACTGCATCTGCAAGACTGTTTTTCACAGCTGTTGATGGTGATTTCACATATTTTCGACGCTGAAAATACATATTTCCCACAACAAAAACACTCCCTGCTTATCGTTTCACGCTAAAATCTTTTCAGATAAATCAGGTATGCGACTGTATTGCATAAAGTCTGTAAACTGGGTTTTGTTTTGTTTTTCTGGCGTAATAAACACCAGGGCTGGGTTGAATTTATTCAATTTAATCAATTTGTACTGATTTTTCTTTTAAATGGTCTAATATGGTCCAGTGAGCAGCATGAAGCAATATGGCAACAGCAGATCCACTGAAGGGCCCGCCAGCGAGTTTGAAAAGCAGACATTTGACTTTATTTTGGATTGAAATAAAAGCATGAAAAACAATGAGCTGGATCAGAGCACAGATATACTTTTTGTTTGTTTGTTTATTCTACAATGATGTTATAAATAAAACAAACCTGCATCTTTTTTTTGTTTTTACCAAACTCTCGATGTGGACGTAGAACCATGTTGCGCTGGTTGAACGGTTGTTAAATGTCCATGACTTTTGAAAGCAATATTGTCCAAGTTGAGGAAAAGATAAACCTGTTGCAGGTCAGTCATTTTGCAGAAATTTACAATTTAGCCACACGAGGAATCCAAGTCATTGCACGCATGCCTGAATGAGAGAAACAAAACTTCTCAAGATTCCCGCACGTAAACAGATGAACGATGACGATCCAGCAGGACAGTACAATCCTCTGGATATCAGAGTGAACCGTCTTCAAAACAGTTTCAACATCACCATTTGGATTTATGAAAAAGTTACTAATTTCTCAAGAGTCTCACTAGCCTCAACGTTTTTTTTTGTTGTTGTTGGGAAATTAATTCATTTTTACCAGTTTAAAGTTGATTACAGTTACAAACGATGACTTGCTGGTAATTTCCCCAATAGCATAGCTGTGCATGTCTCGCCTTTTACAAATTCTATTATTATGAGGAGATTAACAATCAGCAAAGCGACATAGACATAGTTACCACAGGCCAGGCTTTTTGTGCAAATATTTACAAGGCAAACCGGTTTCATATTTAGATTTCACAAGTGATTGGTGCCACTTTTGAAGACGACAAGGTTCATCACAGTCTGACACTTTCATGGTGTGGTTAGATTGCCATACAGTTTTTTGTTTGGTTCATGTGAGGTATTTTTCCACTAATAGGAGGTTGGGTATGTAATTTTGACACTGGGAACTTTTGACATATTGTTCAAAATATCAGCAATACCAGCTGTGTTTTACTGCAGTAGACTGCATTAAACAGTCAATGTATTGGGTACAGTGGTGTAAGGTAATGTAATCCAATATATTTACTTTCCCCCCATATTGTTAGTTTACAAAGTTTTTCATATTTAATTTGAGGTCATCAGGAAACTTTAACAATATTTCCATTTGGTTTGTTGTAAAGAAACAAAGAACCCGTAAGTCACCATTAGTGTTGTGCTGTATTGAATTAGGTCTGAGTTTTGTTGGAGGTTTGGCCATTTTAGATGCGACACTGTAAAAAATGAGATTGAAACTCCTTTTCTACATAATGTCAAGTTATTTATATTTAACTAACACCACATGGAGACGCACAAACATGTAAAGAAGCATAATGCGATTGTTCACATGTTTTTAGTTTTCTTTACATACTAAAAATTTAGTTTTTCACTCACTGCTTGAGGGCAACTGCATGCAGATATAGCTGTGTTGTTGATTTTGGTCTGTTCGTTTCTTCTTGGTAACAAATATGATTTGGGGCTTATGGGGGAGCAACTTTTGTGATCGATACAATTATTTAACACCCTAAAGCTTTCATTAAGTGATATTGATATACATAGATAGATATTTTTTTAACCTTCTGAAATAAAAAGTCATGCCAGAGAGAGTTAAAATATTTAACAGTGACACATTTCACCCAAAAACATTGGAGGCATCATTAAAGTCCACATTTGTTCTATCACTATGATAAACTATAATTAGAAATGTGCCAAACATTAAAATGGTGAAAAGAGGCCAAAGTATGGTGATGCCCATGGGGGCATCATTATAAGAAAATAGGTGTCAGGCCTAAATAAACCTGCAAATGTGCGTTTCCTCATTAAAATCTCCAGCTAGCAGTATAAACTCAGGAAACAAACGTAAGTAACTGATGCAAGATTAATAAAAGTGAATTAAAACAGAGAAGCCAGGCACCGAGCTCCTGCTGAGAAGTGCAGGTTATAATAAAAACAACATGATAATTGTGTGAAAACAGAGCAATAAAAAAACCATTCACAGATAATGAGTTACTTAACTTGAATTAGATGAGAATGTTTGGTCCACATCACTGATCCATCCAGGCCTCAAACTTTCCGTCCAAGTTGACAACCAAGTCTGACGGGTTAGGAAAACGCGTTTTCTTCATCTTCACTGCTTCCCCCCTGCAGCAGTGTGTTTGTTTATCGGTGATTTGTGCTGTCATTCTTAAATAATCCGAGGAACATTTGACACAACACCTGTCCCAGGTGAGTAAATACTGTAGCCGCAGTCGCAGTAACTCAATGACGTTTCATTGAGAGGGTGCGTTTGATTTGCTCCTCGGGGTGTGCCGGAGTCTGCATGTAGCAAAAAAAAAAAAAAACTTTGTAAGGTTTTTTGTTTGTTTATTTTTTGTAGTCCTCCTGACTCATTATTCTGCATTTTTGTTAGGATTTTGTGAAAAAAAATATTTTATTAGACGTTTTCTTTGCGAAAGTTGCTGATCAGTAATATTATCGCAAGTATGGAAGCATTTTTGTGTTGAATGTCAAGACACTTTAGAAAATGCAAAATGTATATATAGGAAGCATAATGGGATTCGTTAGCTGTTTTTTGTCTCTGTCTTTGTTTCTAGAAATAAATTTAATTTTTTGTGGGGCAAAACGTAATATGTAACGTATGCAGATACATTATGATCTGTGCCATTGTTAACTCACATACTACCATAATTGTGTATGCACATGTGTATTTATGTATGCACATGTGCATTTATGTATGCACATATAAGTCACCCCAACAACACCCTAAAAAGACTGAAGATGCAAGAATAAAGTTTAAAATTCATTATTATTTATTTTCTTATGCACATTTTTAGAATTCATACATTTTTACTTTTCAATTGGCATCTGCACTTCTACTTAAGTTTAAAAAGAAAAAGCGAGTTCTCGCAAATTTACCACAGCACACAAACGTGTACTTCTTTGTACATTAGACATATGATTGAAATTGAAGCCATAAATAAAGTAAAGGCATCTTGTGTTATTGTCATCTCTGTCAAAATCCATATATGCACGGTACAGCAGGGCACTGTAAAGCCTATTTTAACTATATCCAATCCAGCAGAATCTAAGTTGATTTACATTTGTTTTTTAATGTGAATTACTTGTGAAGTTTTTTGTTTTTTTAATCTTTGAATCTGATTTATTTTCGTTTCAGTCAAACTTTTGTAACATCTAATTAATTCTGTTTTTAAGGTAGTCCCTGCCTCAGTGTTTTGAGTTGATTGATTCTTTGCACTTATTCACACAAACACATCATGCATCGTGTTTAATTGTGATAATGTGATTCTTAGAAAACCCTGCACGGTGCTGCAGAAAACAGAAGTCTGTTATTCGTGTCACTGTCAAAAAGAGAAAAAAAAAGTTTGTGGAAAAAAACTAAAAGGCTGTCCTCGTTTCCGCATTACCACATCCTGTGAAGGTATAAGCAGTTTCATCACTTCATTTCCTCCCCAGAACTCACAGAGGCGATCAGGCCTTTAATATCAGTGGGGGAGTGACATGGCAGCTGTGAGCTACATCAAACCCAGTAAAGTGAGTGAAATACTCAGTTATATCACTAACAGTTCAGCTCTTTCATCACAGAAGACATCCCGTAAGAAGCACTACAGTTCTGTCTTTGTGAATGGCAGGAAATAAATAATCAGTGTTTGTTCCTAAATGGGCCATTCGAGAAATTGCTCCTGCAGTTCATTTCCACAAAATAAAAGCTTGAATCTATTTCAAACTGAAAGGCAGATTAAACCAAAAATTACCCTTCCCATCAAAGCACAATGATACCATTTCTAGTGGTTTTAACTACATACAGAGAAACTCATTGAGAAAGACACAGTGCCCTCTAGTGGGCAGAGGAAGTAGTCATGTCAACATAAATACAACTTCCAGTCATAGTGAGCTTTACCACCTCAAAGTAAGAAAGTAGAGCTCTGGATGTCTGGATTGGGTTTGGAAGCCTCTGCTTGATTTTTAGTGACATGATTTGATTTGATAATCCTCACTATTCAAATGTACCCAAAACCTGTTATCCTCCTTGTTTTTAAAAAAACTTTATATGAAATCATGTTTTTAGAAATAAAAATTTGTATTCCTCCCTTATCACCAGAAGATAATCAGTTGGGCTTTAGGGTTTTTTTTCTGTCAGTTTCCATGTTGTCTCTGTGCATAGGTTTCCCCACACAGTCCAATCACATGCATTTGAGATGAAGTGGTGTCTCCAGATCACTTTTCGGTTTGATTGCGTGATGATTAAACTGATTGTGGATGTTTTCATGGGTCATTATCTGTCCATTTACTTGATAATATTTTAGTATTCTCACTACACTATCTCAGAATTCTTACTCAGATTCTCAAAGGAAAAAAAAGGCTTTATGAAACATTTGGCTGAAACCATCAAACTTTATTAATACTGCATGTCCTTTTTTTGTAGCATAATACATCAATAATCAACATGAGAATATAGATATATGTATATATGGCTCTAAATTTCGAAGTACATAAATCACTCAACAAAAATACCCTGTTTGGACACACAAATGATGCGATGCAAAGTGCACAAAAGAACTGGGTTCGTTTCAGCAGCCTCACGTGACCGAACTGCCGTTTGTAGAAAAAGAAGCTGAATAATACATTCAGAGACATCGGGAGGGGACAGCTTAACGGACAGTGGACAGTAGTGGACAGTAGTGATTTCTTATGGTGTTTGTAGACAAAACATATCGTATTCAAAGAGCGCGCACACACGCACACACACATATAAATAAAAACATTTTTTGGCACCATGTTGTTAGCATAGAACATAAAATACAACTTGCACATTATTAGTAAATGGAGGTAATATTCGATTTTGGCACGTTACAAGAACACCCAAGGTTTAAAAAGCCCATGTAGTCCTACTTATCACATGCTCAGTCATCACTCAATGAAGCTTAAAAAGTAGAAACCCACTTAGTGTACATATTTCTTTTTTTTTTTTTTTCAACATTAACATAGTCCTTCAGGAAAGCTCACTGAGGCTTCATGAATAGTTACGAGTGATATGAGATCCCTCGCGTTGGTGAAGTAACCCAACGACAGAGGGGGAGCAGCATATTTTTCTCGAAGAGGTTTGAAAACTAGTTGTTGTTTTTTTTTTTCAGCGCTTATGATGAGTAATGTAAACAATATGGCAACAAATAAGCCGAGTGTGACCTCTGTGTGTCTGTCCCAATCGTGTATTGCACTCTGGAATAATATCACAAATCCTCACTGCACAAAGGGGGTTGTCCTGGCCTGTTCAAACCATCAAAGAAAAAGCTGGTATATAGATATAGAATTAATAAGGTATTCAGTAATACTATGCTTATTATAACATCTTGTGTATATTAACATTGGTATATAGATTATTTCAACAATATGATATGAAAGATACATATTTATAAATTGCTATAAATATAGGCGGCTGCCTCCGTCGAGCGGATGCGGCGCCAGGTATAACATAATATCTATTCAGTGTGTTTTCATCCAAAAAAAATACAAATAAATGCTTTCTCCATCGGGAATGTGAATTGAAGCCTCCCATGCACAGAGAGGTTTCAATACAGGTCGAGACTGGTTTCCAAACAGGCCAGTTTTTAATACTTTAAAAAACCTCAGCATGCGTGCTAAGTAACAGTGACCTCTGGTGGACAAGTAGAAAATTGCAAAGAGTCTGGGGGTTTAAGTTTGTAGGAAAATTAGTAAGAGCGCACTAAAATAAAAATAAATAAATAAATAAATCCAAACCCTAAACTTTAAAAGATTTCTCCGCGATAAATAACAACAACCTGTGACCTACGACAACAATCTCTGCGTCTCCAGCCTCCCTACCTCCACGCACATTTAGCTCGTTTATATTTGCACCAACATATACTGTATATTTATATATATTTATATATATTAGATTCACATCAGTATTCTATCTTATAGCAGCAGAAACACGTACG
Organism: Parablennius parvicornis; assembly: GCA_900302745.1. Lineage (NCBI taxonomy): Eukaryota > Metazoa > Chordata > Actinopteri > Blenniiformes > Blenniidae > Parablennius > Parablennius parvicornis. The sequence goes on along the minus strand of OMNM01034703.1, from coordinate 213 downwards.
CACTGGATACTGTATGGACAGAAAAAAAAGAAAAACGAGGAACGGACGATTCCTTCATTTCGTGGATTATCTGTGTTGACTTCGTTCTGTGGTGGGGCACGGCACTATGTGTTGAGATGTGAGCTGGTGAGCGTTATCCCGGGGAGAAAAGCTCCAGTTTGTCAGAGACACAAAACACCTGTAAAAGTTTTATGCCTCAGGCTTGACTTGGCA